>JAQFZX010000808.1:0-44115 GCA_034682405.1 Hydroisotoma schaefferi
TTCTATGTTCTAAATACCAATAACTGTGACTTAAGCACATAAGACACATTCTTAATTGGTTACATCATATTTCTACAGTTTCTTTATAAAGCATCTCCCAAGTTTTATGTGGAGTGTTTTATTTTGTCAAGTAATAAGGCTCAAACTAAACTTAGATATTTGAACTTTAAGACTGAATTTATTGGAGGCAAAAGATAGTCTCCATTTGATATTCAATCAAAATTAATTTTACTTCCCATAATATTCATTAAAAAGTAAGCCATTGGATATAATGAAATCAAAATTAAGAAAAAAACAACGTTTCAGGTTTGATCTCTAAAGCACAATAAAAAGTTGCGAAAGCACTTTCTCAACTGCCTTTAGGTTTAGTTAGTAGGACTAGGACTACCCTTGACAGTTTGACAGTATTAGAATAAATTGTGAAGGAAATGGATCCCAGTATTAGTAGTAGTTATTGCTAGTGGAACTCAATAAATAAACCTTAGTTCCGTTTATTCATTCTGTGAAAGGATTGAACGAACTCAGACGCCAAAGACCATCTTACATGAATATAACAAAAATACATTTTATTGGATAACGTAAAACTAGTTTACGGTCAAAGTTACACGTAGCAAAAGCAATGTGTAGGGATATTTTATTCTTTTTCACTTTCAACTTTACTTTTGCTCAGACCGGCGGAGAGAGGCAAAACGTAACGAGAAGTAAAGTGAAAAGGGGGAATGTTTGGAATCGATTAGGAAGGGCGATTTTGACTAAACTTATTCACAATAAGTATCAGTAATCTTTGGGCTGCCGGAGCTAACTTTTGCTTGGGCTCTTGTTCATTTTGACATGGCGAGATTTTTTGCAACTGACTCTAGTTTCTCTCTTTTAGCCGAATTGGTTTAGCTTATCACTATTTCTTATTTTTTTAATTTTCCCCATGTTCCTACTTTTACCAGCTACTATATCCGCTTACTAAGTGGAACATAGTAAGAGACGAAAGTGTAACTAGCAAAAGCAGACTGTCCTTTTTCCTCCACAAGAATTGCAAATGAGCAATAGCACAACAGTCAGGAAGGAGTGGAAGGAGATAAATGTATTTTGTGTGGCTTTGATCGAAATCGGCAGACGTTTCCTGTTCTTTTTGTTATTAGCTATATGAAGTTTGGATTTGCTTGCTTAGAAAAATAGCGCTAAGTAAAGTTCCTTAAGTTTCTGTCGTTTTTTAATACAATTGAATAAATTATACACATTGGTTATGATGTCCTAGTTGGTTTATCTTTTTATACGGTCTTTAGTAGGGTTAGGGTTAGTTAGCTGCATCCACTTTCACTGTGTTTGTTTGTTATTGTTGAAGACCAGCGTGACTTTTACAGTAAGGAGGCTCCTGCTTTAAGATTTATGATGATGACAGCCTGAGAAAGGAAACTAATTAATAAGTCAAAGGCAGGGAATTTAAAAGCTAGATGGGAATTGTTGAGGTTCCGCAGTCAGCAGTCAGTAGGTTTGCATAGATAAAGGGCACGGTGCTCGGTTGACAGTCTCATTATTCTAGGATATGCCTTGGTTAGCTAGTAGTCATAATAGAAAATGCTTAATGTTCTAAATGTAGAACAATAGTAAAGTAGTACACAACTGAAACTATCTACGACCGTACTGTGGGTGTAATATTGATCCACGGAGGCGAGTAAGTAGAACTAGCTGAATGCGTAATGCCTACTATGTATAGTTACGAATCATGGGTATTGGTGTTATTAGCACTATTGAATAATTTAATGAGGTTCTGGTAAATAAATAAACGGACAAAAGAGTGTTGTAGTCTAACAAGATTGTTTCTAATTTGTACAAAGGATTGTTATAAATTGCATATGATATGGATACGGGGGATTGCCTTGTTGAAGGTTACTCTCTAGCTGTAAAGCAAAGGGAGTGAAATGATGAATAATAAGTTGAGGATGATGAAAGCAGCATTGAAGTTTTTGAAGTAGAAAGTGGTAAACTGCCTCAAAGTACGTATCGAAATACTAAAATTAGAACCAGTCCAACTCTGTGGGAAAAGTTCGTTAATTCGTCTGTATACTTTTATTCTCTATCTATAATAATAGGAGGAGGGGTGGTTTTGTTCGTGTAGTGTTATTGTTCTACGGTGAAAAGTTTGGTTTCTTGGGCCGTGTGTGAAATCTGCACGAGAAAGCTAACTTATGGGCTATATCCTGTGTAGTCAGGGTGCGATAATGAGCCAACCATCAGGACAATTTGTTAATGAACATGCGATTGGATAATTTAGGAGGTGAAACTAGTGGAGCTGAGGAGGGATAGTACAACCGTCTGGCAAAATCGAGAGAGAGTCACGCTAAATTCGGACAGCTACGCTTTGAACTTTCATCCTGTCGTGGCTGGTGACACGGGTGAATACAAATGTCTTGTTAATGACCGACGTCTTCCTGAGTCCATCCTCAAATTGGTTGTCCAAGGTGAGTACACTTCTTTACTTCTTTTCATCAATTTGACTTTGTTACCCGTAGCTGTTTTTGTGGAGATGTCTCTGTTGACACACCTTACTTATACTTTCCTAAATCTAATTTCAATCTTGACTGCCGGCCACGATTTTAAATCAAGTGTATTTATAGTTTTCTGAATCTAGACAAAGCCAATCCATGCTTGTTTCTGAGTATTGATTTGGTGGTTCGTTAATCTCAAATTATACTTTGTAGTGTAATCTATTTTAATATTTTATATAATAATCTGTATTCCTCAACCATACGCATACGAAGAGCCCACTAAAGTCTAATAGGATTTTTTGTAAAGCTTATAAATTCATAGAAACTTCTCACCATTATTAATAATATTAATAATTGCACTGGAGAATACAAAACTCTATCAATCTAACAATACGAGGTTAATAAAAATGCTACCTGCCTGCGTTAGGGGTGTATTGAATTTGTAAGTAGCCATCGCATTGCACTGGTTGAAGGTTTACGGACCATGCAGGTTTTACATTAAGAGATCTGATTTGAATACAAAATAAATGATTGTGGACTAGATTCAGCCCATACTTCATTTTTGATTAGGCTATTCATGTCATTTTGTTTTGTACCACTGACCGACGGCAAAAAATTACCCTCGGCCTCGTAACCAAAAACCCAGGCCTATTCCTTTAAAAGTGTATTGACTTGGATGGCTTAGTATTTTATAGCAACCTACCATACAGTTTTTATTTTATGGTTAAAGTAACTTCTGCCTTTCGACGTCAAGTCCATTTCAAATCCATTACCTTACCTATACCTGATCTGGAGACCCTTAATCTTCCTTAACTGCCTGCCTGTCCGTCTTATTAAAAAACAAGTTATCAAATCATGCTCGTTAAACTTGTATTCATTAGCATAATTAAACATGAAGATGAAAATGATTATAATGTCAAGTTGTAAAAGTACAACCTACAATATCTAGTATCTTTATGTGCATATCAAATGGAAGTATAAATGCCATCACCTGACACCTTCCATATTCCATTTAAAAAGAAAAAACACAACGGATAAACTTCGGAGGTATTATTTTGCAGAATGTGATAAGAGCCTGAATTCATGGAAGAAAATGCCGTTCGCTCCATGCACAAAGATAAATAATATTACCAGCAGCAGCAACAGCAAGAGATAAAATAAATCTGTTGTAAATTTGTATCAGGGATGGAATCTCTCGGATTTATTCCCATCTTATTCCGTAGATGTGCCAGAAATATCAAGTAGTTCCAGTCTTGAGACTTCTTGAGGCTAACCAGCCTGGTTGAGAGAAGTGACAGCAAGGAAGCTTCAGTTTTATAGAACCTAGAGATACTTGAAAATTGCTCGTTCAAGGGAACAAATGCCTTAGCCCTCAAATGAGCAAACATAGAAAAAGGGTAAACAATAAACAATTTTTGGTTTCAAGATTCTTCACGAGAAATCTGGACGGTTTTTTTTCATCCTTGGAAAAAAAACAGAGCGATATACTAAACCTTTCGTACACTTCGTAGAGGCTCTGAGTAGCTATGATCTAATGCTTTTTCCAAGTCTGGTATGTGGTGGATGCAGCTAGCCAAGCCAGCCACCTGAGTTTTCAACTTGCTCCTTAGAGAAAATAACTTGAATTTTTAGAAAGGACATTTACTTTTGTAAGATCGACTATCTACGAATTCGTACAGGCATCAGTCTTTTTTCGACTTCGGCTGTAATCAAACCTTCAAAATTCAAACTGCCAAGGATACTTGTCCCTAAACGTTCTTGCAAAGAAAGACGTATTTTTTGTTTAAATTGATATCAGTACTTTGGCCATTGACCGTACGTTGTTCTGAGTGGACATGACATATTAGATATTATCAGGCTTATGTAGTGCTACGCTTCCTAGCAAATTAAAACTTTGCGTGACATTTCTAATACGTACTCTAGATTAATTCCATTTTTATGCTGTAATCTTAATATGGGGGAAACCAACAACTACAAAAAAAACTCTTCTCACTAAGCTCTTGTAGCATGTTATACAGAGCATGTATCATAATTCTTTCATAATTATAGGGAGAAGCCATATAGTTATGCATTATAGCAAGGTACAGTATATTTCTAGTACTCTAGTTAGTTCTAATAGACAGCTCTAAAATGTTGCCACATTTTACTCTTTAGCACACATCCAGAGTTTTCCTTCCGTCTCATCATGATTTATCTCTTTCTTGCACAGGCAGCCCAACCAGATGAAAGTTGAGTTTAGTTGAAGAACGTGTTAGTGCATATGCCATTATCATCTCTACTAAAAGAAAATACCTTACAACACCTTCATTGATGTAGCTCTGGGGTATCTACAGATGCTCTAGTTCTTCAGTGTACTTTAACACGAAGGTAACGCTAGAGTAAAGTTTTGAGATTTTAGTTTGTGTTTTCTCAAACTTAGAGCAAACAAACGCGAGTTTTTTTCGTTGCTTCGACAAGCCAAGGCATCCAAGCAAACAAAATTAAGATGATGATGATTATGATGATTTAAGGTATAGTGAAGGAGGCCAAAGTACATGAAGTCTTATGGCCCATATAACTTTAATTATAATATAAGTTACGCTTATAAGGCACATAGTTAACGACAATGATGACACCACTGGGTGGGTGGTGATGGGAATGGTTGATTAATCTGAAGCTGAACTGTGCCATTGCATAGTCATATTGCGGGCATCAAATGCGAATCGGTAGATGTTTCACTCCAGTTAAGTTGCAGCGGTATTGGGAAACACAATTACTTGAAGGGTGCTACTGTCAGCGAGTAGAATCTTACTAGTAAAATGTTATAGGTTTAAGGAAGATGTTGGTATTGGGGTTTCAATGTTATTCATTTTGGCAGTATGTTATTGAGCATGAGAGTCAAAAGTAGCAAAAAGTATCACTTTATGATAGCAAGGCAGAGGACTTTGAACGTTGAAAAGAGAGAGATGATCAGCTCCTCCTTCACTTCACGTCTGTGATAATAATATTTCAATTAATGACTTGAGCTGACTAATTCTGGCCGTAGAGTCATAAATCATTTTCAGTTTGAAAGGTCTCTATTGACAAGCCTGTTAGCAACATGGAGTGTCAACTAAACCAATGAATGTAGAAGGTTTGGCTTAGGTTGGCGAAAGGGTATTTCGATGGAGGATGGTTTTATTAACTCCTTCTGTCATCTCTTTTTCGTAGTAATGTATCAATCATTTGACTATGTGTCTAAAGCATCCAAAAACTAAGTGACTGTAAATCTTTGGCGAGGTGATCATCTTAAATCTATGAAATTTTCTCCGTGCAAGGAAAGTTACATTGTTTAATTTTACTTCACTAACGACATTTGTAGTTGGTCTACATTTAGTGCACAAAATGCAAGTGATATTATAATCAATCTGCTTTTCCCTCACTATACTTTAATTTTACAGGTCTGCAGTGTACCTATCATGATTACATTATGTCATATTGAAGTCATTTTAGTGTCGGTTTCAATAAGAAATCCATGAAAGAGCTGACGTTATGTAAAATGTGCATTAGGGCAGTATGTAGATGTTCATAGCTGGAAGTAAATGAGCTCTGAAATCCTGCATCAGAGGGCCATAACCCGGTACAAGTATGCATAAAAAGTAGGGTAATAGAGTCAAGTACCGCTTACGTTTATGGCCTGCGTTGGGCAGCAGTAAAGCTGGAACAAAAAAGCATAATTGATTTCCCATGTCGTGTTAGTTTTAATAATGAAAGTGTTGATTGAATTATGACACACATAGGCATGGTGACAGTATTAGTAAAAACATGTAGGGAAAGTTCCTTACGCTTTCTCCGCTACAATCACCTTGCTCATGAATATATTAAAACTACTAACTCCCTGGTAACTTTCCCTTTGCGCTTGGGGCTATGTTTACTTTCATACAGCGTAGTATCTTATGCTTAAGGATGGGTAGTACCAGATCTTCAAAGTAGGAGTGAAAACCAGGATTCTTAAACGCATTATAAAAACCTGTTAACACTGGCAAAAAGTAGCATCTGGTTGACTGAGTCTTTGTTACTTGAAACTTTCTCTAGTTCAACGTTCAACCTGACTCACAAACCCAGATCCTGTGTATTTTGAGGAGTAAGTGGTGGCAACTCTTTGAGTTTAAGTGGAAGTGAAGTCAAATTACTTTTTGGGGCCTGGGCCTGCAATGAAATGTTGTGTCATCTTGTGTAGTGTGTAAAGCAGAAAATATTTTTAAATTTGAAGGAGTGCCTTTAATGATTTTATTTTCATAAGTATGTCTTTAATTAATTCCGAGATAGCTTGAACAATTTTGTAAAGGGGAGGGAGGGGATTATAGCCTTTCATAAATATGTCATATTAACAAAGTGTGGATAGGTGGATTTGAGGATTATTGTTTAGAATTTATCATTTGTCTTCTCATAGGTAGTTTCACACTCTTTTTCTGGACTTGGGATGGAATATGATATCTTTAGTCTTGATACATGGCACGACGACAACGATAGAGATTTCCAAATCTTTCATCTCAGGATCACAGGAGATTCTGAGGATGAACTGACTCTTCAGACTAGAGAAGAAGAATCCCCTGGTTTGATTATGATAAAGCCAGCATGCCAGGACAATGCCTTGGAGGCCTTATTATTTTTTATTCCTCTGACAGATGATTATTTGTCCCGTGTCATTTTTCGCCATCCCACTTCCTTCCTTTCTCAGAGATGTGTGATGGTGCACATGGGCTAGAAAAACCCTTAGACAGCACAACCTAATACCAACGTCTGTTGGCTAACTAGATATCACACCTTCTGATCCTTCTACATGATGCCGTAGTTCCAAATACATTACTTATAGTATGTGGACGACGGCCGGTGAAATTACGCAATGGAGAAACTTAAGTCTACGACCAAAGAGATCACGGTAAAAGATACTACGATAGAAGATACCACGAAGGGAGATAACTAACGGCAAAAGATACCAAAAATATTAATTCCTATAAGATTTATAAATTTTTAAAAAACATTAATTTAAATTACATTCGTATTGCATGTAAAACGTATTGTAGTTAATTATAGCACTGTGAAATGCATTCTATAACTCTACTTGGTACCCACCACTATACTACTCCTGCTTACTATTACTTATTCCCCATGGAACTGATATTTTGTCTATGTTGATTCCCCGCTACTACCCCAGGTTCTATTATGGACTATTGTGCATGCTGTTTACTAATCTATCTCTGCTCAACATCCTCTTTTGCTGCTTCTTCTACTTACTAATACTGCTAACGTATGAATATCCAGCACAATGGAAAACACAGTAACTATACGTCATGAAATCACAGAATCTAAAATGCATTCTATCGTTCAATTTTGCAATTTTTGCATTTAATACCAATTTGATTTTAATAGATGTTTTTCAAACATGCAGGAATGATTCTTCTTGGTATCTTCTGCCGTAAGGTATCTTCCTGTCATGTTATCTTTACTGTAGTATCTTTTGACATGGTATCTTTGGTCGTGCACCCGAGAAACTGCTTGCGTGTGTATTTATCTACCCAAACGGTGTGAGAGCAAAATACATAAAATTTTTGCTCATGATGATTCTTAGACCATTGAGACCATAAAACCGTTCCATGTTACTTGATATTATGCTGCTACACAAGTCGATGTCTGCCTTGGCCTACACTCTAGCCCTTATATAGTTTCTTATCTACAACCAAGGAAGGTTCATTCTTGAATGTGTTCATGTGTGTGGTATGTTGGATGTCCGACCAAAAGTAAAAGTCCGTGAGATTACCGAGTGGAGAAACAAGGAGCTCATATTATAGAAACCTCTTGGGAAATCTCCGTAGGTATTTTTGGTGATTTGCTCATATACTACTTACAGATCCTTTTTGGGCCTCCACATCACAGCTGCCTGGGTACATATACTTACCTAACCCATATATAAACAAAATAGGCACTTGCCTAGATAGATAAATGGCCAAAGAGAAAAAAGCAAAGTTTTCTTTTGGAGATAGATGGCTAAACATACGAAGGTATATTATACGTGCTGAGGCACAACATTTATAGTCAAGCCTCTTGTCACCATCGTGAGAAAAAAATAAACCTAGTAGTAGTTAGTACCTCACTACTGACGGTAATAGGCATACGGAGGAGGAAAGTTCTGCTCGAAACACAACTGCATGGTGATAATAATTTAGCCCGTTTGTTTACAAAAGTTCTTGTCCAAGATACCAAAGTGAGACTGAGGTATTGATGGACTTTCTTAATCGACCTTTTACTGAGGCTATAGGTGTGTGGTCCGCTGATTACGTTTTGAATACTATAAAACCGAATTATGCCTCTTAAAGATTCCGTTTTTTTGCCTACTTCTATTCAAGTTTTATCACAGTTCCTTTCTTTGTTTTTGGTGTCTTATTTTGGTAATGCGTCTACTGTAAAGTTTTAAATGACCTTAGCTATGGGTTGAAGAAATACGAATGTACTTACTAGAACTTATATTTAACGATCAAGGAGGAAAATAAAACGAAAAAATAATAATACAAGTGCTATGAAAAAGATGTAAAAAGGCTTGCATGCATAGCACCTCATCGACAACTCGATAGTTTATCCTCCAAGTCGAGTCGTTATATGAAACATTGAAAGAAACGTGAAAGAAGGAGAAAGTAAGACTCGGTTTTTTCTACTATTACCAGTCATATGATAGTAACTAGTCACTGCTATCACAATCACTATCAGAAATGTTTACAACCGTCTAGAGCCAACGTGAACCGTATATGTCCAAAATACTACCTGCCCTGTGCATAGTTAGGATGCTATCAACTGTATATGGTTGCAGGTTGCTTGTTTAGCGAATTCATGTTAGGCATTAGGATTGGATCGGACTTGAGTTTAATACAAAATATGCTGGACACGTTCAAGGATTGTTTTTTCTCTATTTGTTTCCCGTTTTTATTATTAAAGGCAAACAAGAAGAGCTTTGGGAGAAAGCTAGGAATGGTTGGTGAGGTAAGAGAGAAGGGGTTCAGTAGAAAGGATAAGATAGAGTACATCTCATAATCAGAATTGGATGGACCCGATGTATATGCCCTTGAATAGGTTTAACTCTATATAAAAGTCCCTATCAATAATCAAATGCACCTCTACCGGTTTTTCTGTACGCTACTTTTAAGTTACAAACACTTTTGGAGCTAGAAAAAGGTTTTTGGAAATCCAAACCCTTCCAATATCCATCCAGTTTTCTCAGACCCAGAATAATTTAAAGCTATCATCACAAGACGAAGGATATGAGTGTCATGCTCATGAATGTAAGATTTCCTGGTTCAAGGTAATTCAAGGCAAAGGTAGTATTGAGTGGATCGTACTATCGAGTACCCGGTACATTGTTCTATTGTTCATCCCAAGGAAATGGGATTGAATTTGGATTTTCCAATCTATATGTATTGTTTGAGGGTGTCCTTTGGCCTAATCCCAACCATTCCATTTCACCTAACCTCTGCCCCTTTTCATATCCTTTCTCAACCCTATTGCTTACTTCTTCACATAAAGAATGGAAGGGAGAGTGAGTTGAAGTCTTGTAAAGATCATATACTCGTTTTTTACAGTTGCCAACTCTCTCCCACCTTATCTATTTATTTATCTAGTACTTTCACCTTTCAGGAGGCTATTTCTGATGTGTATTGTATAGTCTTTGTATACATGTGCAACAATAAAACGATGCATTTTGTAAATCGAAAATGGCTTAGTAGGGTTTTTGTGTGCTCGGAAGCTCTCTCTTCTCTTTTATTATTCAGTTTCCTTTTTCTCACCAACTATCCAGGCTCATTGACAATAGGCTTATTCTTCGAACTTGCAGGCAAGGGTGCACTATTTACCATGCATTTTTTTGCTGTAATACTTCTGCCAAATTATCTTATAGTAGGTGAAAATAGGTTTCAGGATTCCATCTATACCATATTTTCTGATGAACGTGTTTGTTTGTCTGTATGTAACAAACCATACTCCTCTCTCAATTTGCGTCCGATGTTCTAACGGAATACAGTTTTGAACTACCCTTACAATTCCATATCCGGTTAAAAAAAAGAATTTTTCAAAAAATCTGAAATAATTTTTCAATGGAACTTTTTTTTTACTGTTAAGTGATATATTCTAATATGATCGTTTGGATTAAATTAGATGACCTTGAAAGAATCATCAGTGATAAGTTTTAAATATGATTACAGCGGGTCCCCGTAGACTAGTGTTTAAATATATCTTGAGTAAACGGTCGGTAGGTGAAGGTTAAGGTTGTGAACCATGATCATGCATGCTTTATATGTTATTCATTCGTCCTTACCTTAAAGTTAAAGACTGTAGCAGGCAAGTGTATTTTTACTTTATTGTGCTCAGTTACTCCTAACAGTCAACCATGTTTTCACCCCATGCATGCATTTATTTCAGCAATCCTCAAAGGTACAACAAATATAGGTATACTGGGAGTCGTCAAAATGTTCGCTTATATTACAGTTAAAAGCATTGCCTCTCTTCATTCCGTAGAGTTCCCCCAATTTATTTCATTGATGGAAAAACTTGGCCAAAATAATGTAAAGGGAACGGAGGGGCAAGGGTCTTCGGTCTCGCTGTCTGATCTTTGCTCCCACAAAAATATATAACTAACAAGTTTATTGTTACTAGTATAGAAAGAAGGGATGTCAGCAGTGTTTCTTTTGTACTGTTTCTGTGGATCGTCGTAAAATCTAATCGAGCTCCATTTGCCCAGCTGAAGGTGTAAATGACCCTTGTCTGTTTGTGTAATTGCTTCTTCCTCCACCATCCCTCATTCTCTTAAAGATCATTATGCATTAGTAAATCTCTTTGGGTAGTTTTATTGTAGAACTTTCCACCGTTACTGTTCTGAGTAACCAAACCACTACTAACTTACATTGTATAAGGAGGTACTCACTCATCAGCTTAGATAATTCTTTCGGTAAACGAAACAAAGTACCCGTTGGATTTATGTATAGCACAGCTTAGCTCTTGATAGGCAACTGCTTGCAGTTCTGGGTACAATGTATCAAGAGGTTTGTGGTATGTGTTTTAATGGGGAAATCCCCCTTCCCCCCTGACTGCCTGGAGTTTTGTCTAATTTCGTTATTCATTGTTAATGTTCATCCAGAGCCTGATTGTCCTCTTCTGCTTGGTTCTTATAACTAATACTAATGAGTCTCGTTTTATATCTCATCTTGACTGTTCGTCTGCTATTCCGTTTCCTATCAATATAACGAGAGCCGTGTTGTTGGTCATGAGTCACGGGGAAAATTTATTAAAAAATTAAATTCAGCTTTGGTGATTTGTATGAACTACAACTACCGTCGTACTTCTCTTATAATCATGAAAGAAATAGACCAACAGACAGGCTCCTCGTTGTTGATAATCGTAGAAATGCGTATCGATAGATATTCTGATATTCAGCAAACTATTTCAAGATGGTTTAGTGAAGTAATTCCAGAATAGTCTCATTTTTGTCTAAATGCAGAGTGATTGTGATTGTGAATGACCATTATTCAATTAAACATCGAACCATTGGTTAGTTTTTGCATTTCACATAGAGCATTCTGCATCCGTAAGTTTAAGGCAACGTTGGACCACCAGTTATGCGGTATTTTCGTTCTGTAATTACTTGTAGACTCTAGTGCTAGTGGTTCTTGACTACTTCAATTGCATTATTTAAGCTGTGGTCGTTCGTTCGTCAGAGTTTTAAGGAGCTTTGTTAGGAAACGTGTATACGCATAAAAGTAAAGGACCCTCTGATTCACTCATAGTTAGTTAAAATTTGGATGTATAAATTAGAAGAAATTCTTCAAACGGTAGTCAGTAGTATTCAAATAGTTGCTTTGTGTACATACCATTAATGGCCATTATGGGAAATTCCGTCGAGTGGTTAATATAATTGAGGAAGTCGTGGCTGGGTTAGATATGCAATTCATGTAAGAGTAGTACTGCTTCCTTCAGTTATTTTAAGTATTAGGACTACGGGTTACTATTAGCAAAGTGAGAGAGTTTTGAAATTTTGTTTGAGTGAGGATGAAAACAGTTCTGTGTAAAGCATGAGACATTTAAGTGATTGTCTATGTATATCTAGTATAAGCTCGAGACTTTTAAAATAGCATACATTGCAATGTAGTTGAATCCAAGTGGAAAAATAAAATATCAGCATAACAGACAGTTGACATACACTGCAGTGACTTTATAAAGAAGTATAGAAGACGTAGTCTAGGCGGATTACTGAGAAAACAAGACAAGCAATCCCTACAAATGAGACACTAGAAGCTTACACGCTTAAGATTAATGTTATAAATACTAGCCTGAAAATTGTTTAATGACTCTGGGCTATTATATTGTTTTGAACTTCTAATAACAGGTTTAAGAAAGGTGGGTACTGTCAAAGTGTTTAATATTTAAACTACTTGCTTCAGCATGCTTTTATCAATTTCATTAACTTGGATCATGCTAAATATTAATATTCTTGATACAGTTATAGCTTGAAATATTTTCATAATATTTAACGCTTTGTTATAAAAGTTAGTTAAGAAAGACGTGTCTATAGAGTTAGAGGATTTAGTTCCTTTTTTTTATTGTTAGCGTACAGTATTACTGGGAGAACTGATAAGGAAAACTGTGGCATGATCGTGTATAATTTACTATCAGGTCAATATGTTGGCAGGTCATACTTATTTCTGTAACTCAGAGCAGGCCTGGGTAAATGTTCTTCTCATGCGTAGCGTAGGTTAGAGGTTTAGGTAGACATAAGGTATATGTGTTCTGATTCTTAGGGGAAGTGAAAGCTATTCGTCTGCAAGTCTGTATGTTTCTCCTCAGAAGTGACTAGGGAGTGATGCGTACATTAGTTAACAAAGAAGTGCATTGGGTCTATAAATTGAAGTGGATAAGGAAAGTCAGTCAGAAGAGACAGATAAGCTTTCCCAACCAATCCCTAAGCAATTCATTCAGTACGCAGTAGTTAGACTTTGCTAATGTCTACTCCATTTGATTTTATTCTCCCTCGCTCCCCCTGTGTGGCTATCAGAGATATGGACTTTTGATTAGGCCCATTTCTCCTACATATCTTCTTATCGAAACGAGGAATGAGATTGAGAGGAACCTGGCTGAAGGAGT
The DNA here is from genome assembly GCA_034682405.1 of Hydroisotoma schaefferi. Lineage (NCBI taxonomy): Eukaryota > Metazoa > Arthropoda > Collembola > Entomobryomorpha > Isotomidae > Hydroisotoma > Hydroisotoma schaefferi. The sequence goes on from JAQFZX010000808.1 coordinate 13,623, forward strand.
CAATCAACCGAATGGACTAAACCATTCTTAATACAAATCTCCTGATCTCATTAGTACTGCTTAGGCTATCATCGTCAGGATGATGTCTCGGGAGAGGATTGCCTTAGAAGCACTAATGCATAGAAATAATAGTTGAGCCCTTCCAGGGACTTGGGAAGAAGCCGTTATCCTTACTCTAGTCTTCAATGGCTGGAAAAATTGTAATATAATTGGGTAGACATTGAATACGGCTATTGTAACCTCTACTTTTATAAGAAGAAAAACAGGGGCTGTGGTTGATTTTTGAAAACGGTAAAACGCACAAGAGTTCTGGTGCTAACTAACGGTTTAAATAGAAGTGCATTCAACAAAATCCTTACGGGACACCAATAATGAATTGATAACAAATGAATTTGACATTAGAATAAAAAAAAATCATTTTACTTCAGAAGCTATAGCCTTATTTTATAACCTCTATTTACAATTCTTTGCAAAGTAAGAAAAGTAAGGAAAACGCCACCGTGAAGCCCAAGAAATAAAAGAGGACCTTCAAATAAAATTGAAAAAGTGGACGTTATATTGGCTTCAACTTTAGTATTAGTATTGGCATTGGCTCGTTGTCGTAAAGACGCCTGTTACATTCTTTGACTGAGAAAAAAAATTCCTACGGGGAAACCTCTACAAAAGTCTGTTCATCCCTTGCCCGCGTCTCTGCTTCTATCTCCTTCTTCAAGAAAGAAGGGAAAGTCCTGGGGATAAAAAAACCGAGTGGAAAAGAAAAAAATGACATTAGTTTTATCATTTCAAAAGAGTAGGATGAAGTTCTTTTGAGTGGCATCATGGAAACTGGGAATTTCTTATGTGAGCTAACTCTGTCACTTTCTCCAACTAGGATAAATAGACAGGGGGACACGAGAACCTGTCCGCAAGGTCCAGTAGTCTAGTCCAGTTAGGCATTCCTCTATACGGTTTCACAGCCATCGACGAGATACATTACCTATACCACTTTTTTCGTGTGTCAACTTTCTTCTTAACTTTTCTGATAGATGTAATGTATCGCTGCTGGTTGGTAAATGTTAGTCGTTCAACCTAGACTTGTATTTTTTATTTCCATTCCATAGTATTTGAAATGGATTTTATCCAACTTTCTACCTTCTTAGTACCCCTACGTACGGACTGCTCTCCTGTGTTACATGGACTTAAACTTGCTAACGGGTATAACCGGTACCTACAAAGGTATTTATGTATTAGTTATATCTGGTTTTTACTGAATGTTGTCCTTTTTCTCTCCGTATGTAAACGGCTGCATACTCCTGTCCTGTCTAACCTATTTGTATGAGATACATCCTTTAAAGGGAGTATCGAAGAACGAGATATACGATAGTAAAAGTCCCTTGCTTCATTCCTTCGATTTTGACTTCGACAAATATTCCTTCATGTTTTCTACTACCATTTCAACTTCTTTAGGCTTAAACAGAACCTACTTTATGGAAAGAGATGGAAAGAAAGGGATTTTTTATCAAGGAATTCTTTGGAAATACATCTGATCCAATCCGGTAAAAAACTTACCTTCTGTCCTTTATCATTCTTGAAATGAAATGCTACAGATAGCTAAGCCTACTGATTGACCACGTGTACGCGGTTATAGGAAGAAAAAAACTCTATTTTTTTCTCCGCCTTTGCAATATATAGCTTAGCTTTATAACAACAATAATACTTTTATCTCTTTGGACTGTTTTCTCTCAATTCCTTAAGGGGGATAGCACTTTTCAGTGAAGGATCTTATTGTCAGAAACATTTTCTCTTTGGATCCTGCATCCTCCGCACTCTTTTGTGGGCTTATTCCCATATAACCCGTTTCCTAAGTAAAACTAACGCGGCTGCTAGTTACATTATATTATATTTTACATTGGCTGATGTAAAGACTGGAGCTGAGGTGTGTACAAGTAACTTGGAAGCCAACAATACCAACAACTAACAACAAATGCCTCCTTGGTGTTATCACTTTATCCACAGATTTCATTGAGCTTTTGTCATCCATCAATCCACTAGTTCGTTGGTAGAGTGGTCTGGTGAAAATAAAAGTACTTTTATCCCTGAGACTAAGGGAAAGGTATTAAAACTTTCATAACGCGGTTACAGATGTATCCATACTCTATATTCTAGGTAATATATATTTCTGATCTGAAAGAAGTTAGTAGACATCTATATCCATAGCTCTGTTATATAGCATTCTAGTTTGTGTTATATTTGATTGTGAAACCGCTCACTGAATTCTGTTGGTAGGTGTAATTTTTAAAGGTTGCCTATAGCTCTTTTTATCCGCGAAGCATGTAGCAAGAGTTTTTTAAAGGGAGAAGAAAGGAGCAAAAAATACTTTGATTATTGTCACCACTTGAATGAGTTTAGTGCTTGGGAGAGTACAATGCAATAATAGCCACACGCACAAACGCACATTTCTCATCAAAACTAAATCCTCGGAACAGATCAGGGGAAAGGTTTTAGGTTGGTTTCAGTCAGAGATGTGTCTAAAGGCAGGCAGGATATTTTTGTGTAGCAAGAAAAGTCATGAAGATAGAGGGAAGAAATAAAAGGATAAAGAAATATGATGAGTGGTTGTTGTAGAAATATGATAAAGTGAGTAAGTTAGTGAGTGAGTTATTTTACTTTGTATGTTACAACAACGCAATATATTATTGAGGGATTAGGCTTCTAAAACCTGAATACAAGGAAAGGATTTGGCTCTTCCGCAATTTTTTGAAAAATTCATCGCTCACTCGACAAGAGGGGAGAAAGTAGTATTGCTCCTTTGGTAGTAATTCTAACGTCCGACCGCTTATGGGACTCTAACAGAGACAACGAGGACGACATGGCGTGTGCACAGATCCCAAAAACGATGAAGCTGTTTAGGAAGCGGAGTAAATAAAAATAATGAAAACCATCTATAAAATAAAGTGGCATGTGGGTGTGGGTTATGTTACTTATTTTCAGAGATGGAAGTCCTGTAGAGGAATTTTGCAATATTTCTCTTTTCAGTCTCATGTTATTTTCTTTTGTATGAACTTTGTTAATGAAGATGGATACTCGGTTGTACGAGATAAACTCACTAAATAAGAGTACTGCAAAAGTGGGAAGTAGCAATGCTTACATCTTTAATGGTTCATTAATCGAATACAGTGTACTTTTGGTATTACAACTTAATACAAATAGCAAACTGTTAATGAAGAAAATGAATTTTAAAGTAAAAGGAGAAGTGTACTTTTAATGTTTAGTCAAAGCTTTGTGTACCATACCCTGAGTGTAGCTTTAATCGGTCACCTCTTTACTTCAAAGGTCATTTCCCGTTTCTTTTTTTTTTTATAAACTTGATCTACTGCACCCTTATCTCCCAGCCTGTCGGACGATAATTTGGAAAAAGTTCTAAAAGAAAAATGTGTGCCTTGCTCGACTACTGTGTGCTTTTTCAGTACAGTCACCGAGATAATGTAAAGAAGAAGATAGAAGTAGAGAGAGAAAGTTTTGATATCTTTTAGAGATGAGAAAATACGATAGTTTGGTTAGTTGGTGCGTTTCGTTGCGTTTCTCCAAGTATAATATAGCAATAGCTGGATTCTGCCTTGATATAATATTCATTTAAGAGTGGTAGTTATTAGAGAAAAGAGGAAGCTCCTTTCACAGATAAGAATTAAGTTTGTGTATGAACTTTACGATTTCTGCTAGCCGTAAGTGGTGCGTGTGTGCTTTTCTTGCATTTTATGATGATGATGCTGATTCGCAAAAGTTTTTAAATGATTAAGAAATTCCAAGCTTGTACTTTACAATCACAAGAGAGATGTACGTAGTGTGGAATTTCTTTACTTTCTTATGTGAACTTAAGACCGGAATAACGAAGGTTTTAAAAAGTTTTAATTGTTTTTCGGGCTTGCCTTTGGATATTCTGACACGACAATAAATAAAAAAGTAGTATGGCAAACGGCCTATAGTTTTTCTGGATTTAGAAATTTATGTAACATAGGGTGAAATACAATATTAAAAAATTAAAGCATATTTAGGATATTTAAAAGGGAAAAAATAAATATAAAGGCAGACAGGGGTTCAGAAAGATTTAAACTAAAATAAATACTAATCTTTACAGGCAAGCCCATGCTAAATTTCCACGAGTTAGAAATGACGCTGCCGTGGTGCAATAATGTTGTAATTTAATACAGAAGTTTTTCAATTGGAGGAAGGTATAAAGAGATGAACAGATGTTTAACAAGATCCCCAATTTATTCCTTAATACTTAACCATAGGCAGGGTACTGCTAGGTGGCTTAAGGTAGGGAAAATTTGGTTCTGCTGCTTGCCTTGAGGTTTTACGCTGAGAAAGCGCCTGTAATCTTTTCTGATTTACAAAAATTACCACATAAAATTTCTTTTCAGGGGCATTTTCCCTGCGAGACTCAGGCAGAGGGTATTTGAGTAATAACATTAAGTCATACTTGACTGAAGACAGAAGTTACTTCTTCCCTTACACACACTCTGCAATTTACTTTAACTGTTAAACTTTCTCTATAGCGATAAACCATTCTCTGCTTTTGTGCTACTCCCTTTCCATAGACAACGTCTACTTGTAATATTAATAGCTAATGTTTTATACTACGGTCACTCACAGACATAGATTCTTTCCAATGTATAATCTAGTAAAAGCCTTCAAACCAATTTAAGTTGCAAGGTATAGCTTAGAATCGGGAGGTCTCTGTTTGAAAGGAAACTTACTCGTGCCGTACCACTTTTGTTATCTTTCTACTCAAGTTTCTTTTTTCATCGTTAATGTACATATAGCTAGTAGTTTTATACTGGAGATGGTACACGTGAGTTTAACAGGATAATCCTGAGAGACCATTACCCATTTCCCGTTTGGGAGTAGCTGATCCTGGGAAGGAAAGATATCCCAGGTTCAGTTCAGGTTTCACATTGTTTATTAGATGTATCTTATTCAGTAGAAATTACTTAATGTCATACCGAATTAAAAAATAATAATTATCTCAGCCTTTACACGTGTCAAAGCTCGGTAACTTTTAAAATTTAAATTGCTTCAAGGATAATAAACTCAGTAGTTTTAAAATAAAATTTAAAGCACTTGGCAAATAAACCATTTGTGCATCTTCTTTACCCTGATATAATCATTACATTCGTTTCCACCTTGACGCTGTAAACGTGATATACGGGATGACTCCGTACCAATAAGTTTATGTGGCTTGACTTACTATTCTCCAATAGATATAATGAGATTATTCTTGTTTCCGTCTTGACGTTGGTGAAACTAGGCTATTTACGAGTAAAAATAAATTCCTTCCAATTTTTATAGACTCCACCTAGGAAATACTCAACTATACCTAAAACCTACCACCCTGTCAACCATTAGCGAAATAGATGTTTAGATATGTTGGACATATATGTTCCATAACCACCTCTCTTGGATTCCTAACAGGACGGATTGAAATGCTAGGGTTAGTGACACAAATCCGTCCTTTCTACGGCTCACTAGTAAACAAAACTCTTAGGGCATCGTAATGGATAAGCAAAAGAGTGAGGAATGATATGGAAAAACTCATGTATAAGCCCTGGAGATGTCCGAGTTCAGCTTGGATTCGTCTTTCGACCAAATCTAGAATCAAAGATAGGAATACGTCCAATGATTTCCTTCAACTGGTTTCTTTCCTCTTTTTTATTTTATTCTTTCTCTGCCAGTTCTACTACTTTACTCGTTCAGACTTGTAGTAGTGTGTATAAAAAGTAGCACGTTACGTTAAGGAAAGAGACGGAGATCGGAGCAGTCAAGGAAGGAAAAAACCTCAGCCAAACTACACTGCTTCCCCTGCCTGACACAATTTATAGCAGAAAAGCAACCTAAGGTTAGCCATTTATTGATTTTCAGTGTAAAAAACTACCAATGCAGACGTAGATTTTTGTACCTTAGGATTCAAGTACTTTCGGCGTATTGTTAGAAAGCACTTGCCCATATAAATCTTTTCCTGCATTTTCTCAAGTACTTATTTTTGAAAGTAGTAATACTCGTGTTAGTGGTAATAGGTATAGTGTTAAGTTCTCACAATAAGTCGTAGTAGGAGTAGCATCCTAAGGGGACCTTGTTTTTTATAGCTCGTACGTACTTATAGTGTTTTAGCACAAATAAGGTGATTGGATTGATTTTAAGTTAACCGATTCTTCTCATTCCATCCCCATATTCCTCTTCTGTAAAACTGATGCTCACATACCAGCTAAAAACATATCTCTAAGGTTGATTTCAGTGTTTTCAAACTCTGCTCTGAGTTCCGAGTTACTCACAACCCGCGGGTGGTTACACAGGGCTATATATGTACGCTATTATACTCGCTAATAACCTCGTCCCCGCCGGACATTAATCACTTGAATACTAGTGGTGCAGTACCGCTGTTTCTGTTTCGATAGGAGGGTGCTTACTGTGTATTGACTTATTCTTGGTTAAAGAAGAGAGAGAAAAGTTCTGCGGCCGATTAGACCTGGATGATCCCTGCCAGCGTTGATTGTTTTTATCGTAGAACCTTAGTTGTCCTCCCGTCATCAAAATCATGGTACTTGTAAGAAAAAAAGACCATCTAGAAGAAGTCAGGCTAGGAAGTAAGGAGGAAAGGCGTATCTTAAAGTGTAAGGATACCTGGAACGCTGTGCTATACTATTACTATTATTGTGTTACTTCGGCAATAATTGATAGACACTGCTTCTGGCTGACTAATAATTGCATGAAAAAGATTTATTAGAATAGAGATAAATTCCATATTTAATGTATAATACTTGAATGAAGAGAATGCTCATGCATTGAGAGACAAACATTGGTGTGGTATTACCTCGTCAGTTACGCATAACATTAGGGGCAGGATAGAAGCTTTTAACCGAATTCTTTACAGGTTACCTTTTACAGGAGAATATTGTAGACTAATTCAATCCAAATAGCAAAGCTTGCCTGTTGAGAATACAAAGTAAAATGTTTCTCATCCATCCATACAACGGTCTTCTCATTCTTTCGTAATGAACTCTACTTTCTCTGTGTATTTTACGTAGAAACGGCAAGGATAGGTATTGAGTATCAGGTAGCATAACGGAACTAGATTTAGTAGTTATATACATTCTTTCACTGGTAGACTACCAAGCACTTTGAGTGGGATCGGGTGTTTAATTTGCAAAGAGAGGAACGCAGGAACAGACATATCTAGGTAGATATTTTATCTAGAGGTCCTCCAAGATATTTAGCGACAAAGTTTATCTATACAATGTAACATTACATTATTACGTAAGGCTATCTGGTAACTAGTGATTTTGCTTGTAACCTGAGTGTGTCTACAAGTTACTAGGAGTATACTACAGAGTATTTGTCAGGGCACTTTCACTAGCTAGATTCAAGTGTAGGTAAGTTTAAGTTTGAATCAAGTAGGTCGCTAAGCAAGAGATAAAGAGATACTAGAAGAAGGAAGGCTTCACTTTATTTAATGAACCAGCACACAGCCCAGCAGTTGATTACTGGACAGACTTTAATGTTCCGGCCACCTGGTGTCTCTTTAAACCCTACCTTAGGTACTTGAAATTGTCTCTAAAAACACAAAGCATCTACCCTAGCTCGGATTATTTAATGCTGCTACTACTAGATACTTTACGACAAAAGTACACAAAGTAGTACATAGAAGCACAGTACCAGGAGAGTACATCATCCTAAATATACACAGTAAGGTATTCATTCAATATCATAGTTGATAAGAAGTAGGATTTTTACCTCGTGCTCAAATTTAATTCTCAACCCTGCAGACAAACGACAAAGATATATTACTCTTTGTCCAACTTTTACTGTACTTTTTAGCCAAGTTAAGCCCAGCAAATTGCATGTCTATGAGGGCTTGAGTTTTCTTTAATACAACAATGACTAGCTACTTGCTTTGCTATGCCTATCATTTTGTCTTCCCTTGCCAAGTCCTGACCAACTAAACCAGTAAAACGAACCTGTTTACTAAAATAATGAAATTAATTCTCTATCCGGGTTATTCTCTTCATTACATTGACTAACCCCTGTAATTCATTTGCACGGTCTAGTACAGTATTGGTGGCTGGTGGACGAGTTTTTTTTTAAGAAGAAAATTGTCTCCAACGCATAGAAAAAGTTCTTTCAGCCAACAGAACAACTAAGGAAGTATAAAATAAATGATTAAGTTAGCATGCATGGAACAACAAGAAACTAACTTTTTGGATTAGGTTGTTTTTACACATTTCTGTTTTTAGCCCATTCTAGGGCTATAGGGATTGCCGTGTCCGTCCGTCTGTCTGTCTGATGGCACGATAACTTTCGAACAAATGATGCTACAGGTTTCAAATTTGGCATAGATGGTCAAACTAACCTATAAACTATAAAATATCTGAGGCCAAGTTTGTATATAGGTCAAATCGGTCAACCAAGTGACCCGTGGGGGTAAACAAAACCCACGGAGTCATTAAATAGCCTTAACATTTTTTCATTTTCCATTATGCATGCATACATTATTATTATACATATATTTTAATTACAAAAATCTATTTTTGGTAGAAATTTAGAGTTTTAAGTAAAAAAACCTCAACAAAAGCCGATTTTTGTTTTGCGAAAAATGAGTAGATTTTAAAGGGATGGAGGTCTAAGACACACACACACTTCATTTATGTGCGACCAATTTTAATAATTATAACTCTAAATCACGAACTATCTTAGAAATGAATGATTTGCCAAGCATGTTGGAGAAAATAGGGCAAAAAAGGACTACACAAGTCGGCAAGACATAAATGAGTGTGCGGGGGCTAGTCCCCACATTAAAAAATATCGAAGCAAAGGAAATTAGGTTTTAAAAAGACAAACACCAATGCATATTGTACCAAAGCACCCTGGAATGGGCTCTGCCAGCTGCACCTAGCTGTTTTATATATACAGCTGAGAGGGTTTATGCATGGATTGAAGAAAGTTAGCGATCTCTCATTGGAATTGAAACTCTTATTCTGGAGGGTGAAAACATTAAGCGAGCACTAGTAGTGTAATCACTCGACACAGAGGAATCTTTGATTGAAAGCCATGTCAGTAATTGCTTAATAGATTGCAACGGTATATTTATCCACTCGTATTCCCTCGCGGTGGTTGTGTTTCATTAGAGGGTTGACTTTCTATAAATAAATACATTGATTGAGCTAAAGTAACTATGTGCACACGCACACAGAGAAAGTAGAGGAGCTGTGTGTTTCTTGTGGATGACACTATTACCTTTTGGTTGGTGACTAAAACCTATCGTTCATTTATATTTAGCTTCCTTGTCCCTACCGGGTAATCTAGGCGACTGGGGAAATATCTAGGAAAGGCTTGCTAGCCAAGCGATCCACGAGAAGTATCGACCACGCCTAAATTTCCTCTTCCGTCCTTTCCTTCCGTAGTAATAATAGTAAGAGGAGCATTTGGTGATGGTTTGTTGTTTTTTGGTGGTGGACATATCTTGAAATAATAAATAATAACTAGCAATTCTTCCTTCCTTGTTTATCTTTTTTGAATTAGGCATTCATATCTTGTTAACACGCATCGATATCATACGGAATCTTGTTGGGAGCGCGGCAGGACGTCCCACGGTCGGAGGTCTCGCGGCTGGAGATCCCTAACGACTGGAGGTCCCTTACGGCTGGGGGTCCCTAACGGCTGGAGGTCCCTTACGGCAGGGGGTCCCTAACGGCTGGAGGTCCCTTACCACTGGGGGTCCCTTACGGCAGGGGATCCCTAACGGCTGGAGGTCCCTTACGACTGGGGGTCCCTAACGGTTGGAGGTCCCTTACGGCTGGGGGTCCCTCCGACTAAAAAGATGTTCAATTTAGCAAACGAGATACGTATGTGATATGGACAAATTGGAATACAGTATGGTAATGAGTTCCAACTTTTATTAAAAAACTCTGAAAAGCAAGTAACAATAAATGTAGCAGTTAAACAAAATAACAAACATAACGAACACAAAAATGGGTTCAACATAGTTAAATAGTATAATAATTTGACCTCAATAAAGGCTGTATCATCGGTGACGATTAATTAATCAGTCAAGTGTAATATTAATTATTGATAAATTATTCAACTATAATAATTATAGCTATATAAATTAAACTATCATCAAAAAGAATAAACAACACCCTGTAAATAATCTAATCAGAAATTGTACCGGTGATAGTTTAATTTATATAGCTATAATTATTATAGTTGAATAATTTATCAATAATTAATATTACACTTGACTGATTAATTAATCGTCACCGATGATACAGCCTTTATTGAGGTCAAATTATTATACTATTTAACTATGTTGAACCCATTTTTGTGTTCGTTATGTTTGTTATTTTGTTTAACTGCTACATTTATTGTTACTTGCTTTTCAGAGTTTTTTAATAAAAGTTGGAACTCATTACCATACTGTATTCCAATTTGTCCATATAACATACATATCTCGTTTGCTAAATTGAACATCTTTTTAGTCGGAGGGACTCCCAGCCGTAAGGGACCCCCAGCCGTAAGGGACCTCGAGGCGCGGGACCTCCAGCCGTGGGACTTCCTGCCTTAAACCCAATCTTGTTGCTCTTTTAGCCTTCTTTTTCTATTGTTGTTAGATAAAGGGTAAATCAATCTGGAGCTTCAATAATAATACTTGTGTGGTTTGGATCTAAATGTTGGCAGTATGTCTCCGTAATAAGTAAGTATTTGATGTCAGAGTAAGTCCTAAAAGGCTAGTTGGGTAGTCATAAATCATTGGCAAAGTACCTCCCGCAAATAGTATCCTCTTTCGAATAGTAGCCCCCTTTAATTATTATTAATAACTCCATAAACCCCATTTAATCGTATGTTAAATTTGACCCTTAAAAAATGGAAAAAATCAATAGTAGCCCCGGATGCTTTTCGAGGATATACGGTACTGTGAATGTTTAATATGGTCTTAGTACTGTTCAGAGTATAACCGTAAATTTTAAGTCAGTATGTAGTAGGTAAGGTCGTATAAGTGTCTTATGCTGTGGGATGATATGAGATGAGGGCTTTCGAGAGACGGAGTTGGCCTAACGTTCCTTTTTATAGGCCCATTTGCATGAGCTGACTACCATGACTTTATTTCGGGCTTGATTTACCTGTGACAGAAATAAAAGCGCCTTGAGTCAGTTATGATGGTTATGAAGGGGTTAGTTCGTTTCCTGAATATTCATAATCATCCCATTATCGTCATTTTGAGAGATCTTCTCAAACACTTGCAACTTTAGGAATCTATCTATAACGATTAGACACTGGAGTATGTTCTGATCCTGTGTAGAAGAATCACAAGTATATGGAATTATTCCTTTATTTTTTTACCATCCTTCGGACCTTTGTCGACGGGGTTACACGTTCGGAGAGTCTGCTTTCCCTTCAATATCTTGACCGAATCGGCATCAATATTCAAATGTAATTTTTAAAGCGTCAGAGATTCAAATTCAGGATAAATGGCTTCTTTGTTATTCTTAGGCTACCCAAAAGTGTCGTAATTGAACTAAATAATATATTTATACAAAAACGTCTTTAAGATCAAATTTGTAGCCCACCAAACCGATATCAAATTGTATAAGCAACTTACTTCCTTGCGCAGAACTGGATCATTAAAGCCCCAATAGGTTACCTACTCTTACAATATCTTCTATATTTGGTTTGATCATCTTTGGCACAGTTTACGTTTTTTAAATTCTCAAACAGTGACACTTTCAGCCATATCTATTAGGTAAGCAACACAGAGGCAAGAGACTTACCTCTAAAATGGACAGAGTAAAAGTGAAAAGTACCTAAGTTAAAACTGGCTAAATCCCTAAATTACAACAACCAAAACTTCTTTGAGCTGGAACTAAGTATACAAGTAGAAGTCGAAGTTCGTATTTATAGTGGTAATATGAAGTAGGCTAATTGAGTCAAGCTCTGCATTTGACATTAGACGTGATGCGGTGAAGACCCACGACTGTGAATGTGATTGCTTCTCTCTTCCTTGTCCTTGTCGTTACCGTAGTAGTAGTCTCTCAGTCAGTCTGTAGTATTTGTGAAGGAGGAAGTAAAGTCCTAATTGATGCTTTCTATCTAAGGAAATGTCATTGGGTGTTGAAATTAGTTATAAGACTACATCTCGCTTTCTCTCTCTTCATGTGTGGGAGTGCATGTCGTGTTATAATGTGCTTATTTAGCTAGGAGGTGAACCGGTCTTGATTTAAATATCTGATTCATTCACAAATACAGTCCTTTGAATGATTTACTTATACGTATACCAGGAAGACTGGTAGGTATAGATTTAATGTAGATAGATAAATTTAATTAGCGTTGACTCCTTTTCCTTGTTACGGACCTTGCTGTACCATACAGAAAGAAAGAATTTAACCACATAATGAGTGGGTTGCTTTGCAATAGTTTATTGTAGGATGATATGAATTCTTCGTATTAATCCAGGGGGAAGAGCTGAACTGTTGATGCACTGTTTAAGATACTTCAAAACTTGTATGAATGGATAAAAGAATACTTTCTTCGAGCGATTTATTATTTTCAAAATCCCTCTGACTGATTGATAGGCCTCCAGTAAATCCTGACATCATGTCAAAAGTAATACATGAATAAAATTTACAAGGTTCCTTACACAACACCAAATAAAGACTTCTCCTACGTTTTTGAGCCGGGATTTACCTCTCTCATCCTTCGAAGATGTACCGTCACATAGCTGTTAAAAATGTATCCCTCCTTTAGTTCGTTCGTAGTTCATATCTATTCAGTTCCCGTCCTTAAGACCTATTCGTTTTGTCTGATCCTGATGACATAACTGAATTGCCTTTTTTTCTATCACAAAGGGAATTAAACCGAGAAAAAGGAACACATTCCTTCTCCAATATTACTATAGCTACACCTTCTATTTACAGAACTACATAAAAAGCAGGAGGAAGAGTTGACTAAGACAAAGGTCCTAGATAAGGTAGGGTGCTGTATAGTCCGCGGAAAGAAAGCATTTAACTTCTTCCAAAATATTCCCAAACGTTGGCCCCTCATGCTGAAGACGCGTATAATATATAGTGGAGAAAGCTAGAAAGATACCTGCTTATGTTTTTCCTCCTGACGGGACTGTCACTTATCTATTGCAACGCATTTTTATATTCTGCTTCCTTCTTAACCTTGTGGAACTTTTACCCGACTGTGTCTGCTTTCCGGCATCCGGAGTAAGGGATCTTTACGACTGTCTGTACAGTTTGAGACCCAGTTTTGATATACAGGTGAGAGAGAAGGTCTTCGACTTTTCTGCATCCGTAATTTTTCAGAGACGTGACTTGTCACTGCACGTACTGTAATAAAATCTGTATTTCTGCATTTCCTATAAGTTTGCCCGTCTGTCTGTCTTGAAGAATGCAGCCTGGAAACCATTTAAAGCCTGAGTGTGTGTAATCATTTGGTGTAAATGTAAGTGGCCTGGATGAAGTTCGTATACTACTTTTACTACTACTTTTTCTTACTCGTACCGTGACTATTAAAACAATGCTACTACACCTACTACTACTACTAAAAAAACTTTATTATGAAACCCCCTCTCCTATCTATTTATGCCCATCTGGCAATACTGTTCCTTATCTCATGTCTAAACCATGATACCACAAGACAAGTTTGAGAAGTCCTGATTCAGTCTAATAACCTTCTCCCTTGCAAGTCGATCATTCACTTAGCAGTCTCCAAATTATTACATTATTACTTCCCGTATTGATTCCCCCCTGATCAATAAATACTTTATTCGTTAATTAACACTCACCATCTCTTTATTCATACGAAAAGGCTTGCATTTCATAAGTTCAAGCACAGAAACAAGAGCATAAGAAAGCAAGGAACAGGTCAGCTTTCCATATGAGCAACCGGAAAGCGTTATAATTACTACAGCAATGCATGTCGTCGCAGAGTTTTTGTTCATTGGTATTGGTGCCTGTATCCGGGAATTCGCTGGATAAAATAATATCGATCTCATTTGAGTCCCCTCGACAGTCGACCTTTACCTGGGCTCTCATCAATCACTCTTCGTGCTCCTTTTAATTTATCTATGAAGTAATTTTCACAACCCTTCTTCTTCCTCATCGACTTGTTCGGATGTTAGAAATACAAATGCCAGGCAGGGCCACCCCTTCCCCTTCTTCCTTTCTTCAACGACTCATCACTTCACTTCATTCTCTGCCAGCTTCCATCCACCACAACTATAATATCCTCAAAGATATATGCTAAATGTATATATACATTTTCAGAAAAAATGTACTCAAGAGAGAATCTACTTAATACAACTACGCAGTATATCTTTCCTTAAAGTGTAGGATATAAGGTTGAACAAAGTAACAGACTTATTGAGGTGTATTTCAACAATAATGAATGGCTTAGATTATGATGAAGATAAACGCATTGGGGTGGAAGAATTGCATTTTTTCCAATTTAGATTGTATGCGTTCTGCAACGCAGTAGCAACCCTTTACGATCCCATCCCACAGATCTAGCATTAACAAAGTTTTATGCCGCTTTTATAATCATTTTCAGTGCGTAGTACGATACCTCGCATATTTTTTGATGAATAATCGTATGCTTTTGTGCATAAGGTATGTAGAAAGTTATGCAGAGTTCTTGAAGGACGAATTTGGTCGGGTTTTGTTGCATGGTTAGGATTAAAGGGGGAGAAATTTTTATATTTTACTATATTATTAATATATGAACTCAATACCTATGTCCTGGGATGTTAAATATTTAAATTTGAGTTTGTTTCCTAAATAAGCTGTGTCTATGTATGTGACATGAATGTGGAAATTGCAGTTTTCGCTTCTTTGAGTGAGAAATCTTTAGAACAATTTCGACCGTTGGATGAAATACCGAAAGCAATCCTTAACTTTTCACTGATACAACATTAAAACATTGTATTGATCACGGGAAATAAAATGTAATGGATCCAATTTCCAGTAAGTAAATGCAATGTTCCTGTACTTACATTGTGCTAAACAAAAGTTTAATGCACAAGCAAGTGCTTTCCACTGTTCAACTAATTTCAGTATAACTATTATGCATAATTCTCAAAATTGGAAGTAAGCTAACCTAGCGTAGATAGGTGTAGCGTTGCTGGATAAAGTTAGGATCATGCTACATAGTCAACTGATTAGGTGTAAGCAAAAGCAAATACTTACCACATGAGCTTTAACCAATTAGCTTTTATGTTGTCACTGTACAATGTTAGTGATTCAGGGGATTTAACAACAGTATTTGTTTCAGGCACAAAATGTTTCCACGCATTCTCACAGTTAATTACTCTGTACATTATACTGTTGACGAGTAACGATAAACAAGAGTTCTCATACTGAGAACACCAATCCACATCGATGTTATGCTAGTCAATCAGTAGTAGTTGTGATGGGAGTTTACTTCCTGAGTACCTGTTACTGCCTCTAAACGCAAGTGTCATTAACTTTCCCCCTGTACTGCAGCTCGCGTAGCAACCTTCTCCAGAGAATGAACTAGCCTTGTGATGTATTCATTCATGTGTCTATAAGTGTCTTTCCTAATGCTCAAGATGGACGCATTCCTGGAATTAGTGGATAGTGAAAACGGTAATAAATTGTAGTTGTGCTAAAACGCAAGTCCAAGCGAAAGCCAACTGGACCCAGACTGATTACCTTGCTGAGAGAAGGGAAAGCATGATTGAATAGGTTTCATTTAGTTTAACTAGCCACTTTTAATTGCATTTCTTCGGGGGTGCGGTAAAACAAATCGAGAAACGCATCAAGTCTACGTAGTACCTTACCTAGACTTGACAGATCGGCTATTTCAAACGGGATTCTCACCCCAAAATATGCAAGGATTCAAAGTGATTTTCCAAATGCCTATTTGTTTTCCTGATATTAAGAACGTGTGCAAATTTTTAGGGGGCAATGCCAAGTATTTTCTCTCCAATCAATTTCTCAAATCGTTTAGAAGTTTTTGGATTCTTCGTTCTGTCATTCGTTTTACGCTATCTGGTTTTTTCACAACTATCTGTACCCGTATCTGTTATAGTTTGATAGATCTAATTTGCTTGGTTAGAGTACTTGAACGAGTGGTTCTATCAATATTCAAATCCTAAAGTGTAGTATTTACTGTAAGAAGGCAGCACCCAATTGACAACTTTAGACCCTTAAGTCGTTTTTAATGGACAAATGAAAAAGAGTCGCACAATTGAAAGAAGTTAGGCGAGAGAGTATATTATTGTAGTGGCTGTTTTTATTCACTTAAAATTTTATTAGGCGAGCATAGTAAGAAACCGTCATTTTAAAATGCTTGAATAGGTAATATAATTGAAAGCTTTTGAAGAAACAAAGCAATTAAATGTCTGTTTTCATTTTTCTGAACAGATTATTTACATTTAGACAAGCAAGAAAAATATAACATGAAAAAGAAAAGTGGAACCTTTATGCATATAATTTTACAGAAGAATCTTATCCTAAGGTATAACCATTCATCTAACTAGTGAGCATATGCTTTAAAAGGCTGGGTAGTGTTTTAGCCGAGCCAGTACAAAGAAACCATGCACGGCTAAATACAATCATGTTGAGTAAAACAGTTTGAATTGTATTAAAATGGGCTAGACAATTCGAGGATCTTCAAAAACGATTTTCATATGAATGAGAATGATGTTGTAAAGTTTAGCAGAATTCAAACTCCAAAAAATGTCGGAGGACCAGGAAGCTTGAATTGTGCTCTGAAAAGAATGTCACGTATTATAGCCCTTCTTTTATGTGTGATAGAGGGTAAAAACCCCCAAGCTTACCGACCAATTTTAGTTTCAGTCATTGAAAATAAAAATTACTGTAAACATAAAGATTACTCACTGCACGTTCGAGATCTACGTCGTCAGTTTAAATGTTTTCAGTTATGGCAATGCAGTGTGCATGTCAGAGGTATTCACCTTGAAACGCATAACCTCGTCTTAAGAAGGAGGTTTTCAACCGTTTTGTAGTTAAAATGGGAAAGACTCAACTTACTCTAATCCCGTTAAACTCCTTGGGAGGGGGAAATGTTTATGCATATAATATTGTCAGTAGAAACACCCCCATCAATACATACAGCGGCACTCAGGGACTTAGGCCAAATCCTTTTCAACTACGGCTTGGGCAGAATCCAGATAATCCTCCTGCAGTCCAAGTCGTTTGAGTTTAAGTTTGCATTTTACTGCTTCAAGTGTGCGGTGGCTTTAGCACCAATCCATGCCACACACCCAGTTTCATTCATGTCCATCCTTATTCCCGTACAGGAGCATAGGCTAGAATGGGAGTAATAAAAGTTGCTAAAGTTGCACACACATGCCCGAAGAAAGTAAAAGTAAAGCATATTATAGTACCTTCAGGCTAAGGTATAACATATAATAGGACGAGCAGCGGAGCCTTTTAATACTTGCTTGCAAAGTATTGATGTTAAAAAAGGTGCACGATGCATCCAATAGTTTGAAAATAGAAGGCCAGTAATCGGACCAAAACGCTGTTACGGCAGGATAGATTATACCATTTATGCCCACGTACGAACATCCAGTACTGAATGGAGGAATAAAAAGATAATAATAATATTATAGTACACTAGAATACTTCCTTGGCATGATCTTCGAAGTGAGATGATGGAACTAACCTTGGTTCAGGATAAGTATTTCTAAAGAATAACCCATCCGCTGCTGGTTGGATGAACGGGAGGAAATTACGAAATGGAACGATGCTCGAGATTGTAAGTTCTGGGCTTGGAGGAAACAGAGTTTGACTTTGAGTGAGTTAGTAGTAAAAGTAAAATTGGTCGACCAACTGATAGATTCAGAGATGTATTAAATGGATCGATGGACAGATTACATTGGTGAGAAACTGTATTATAATACGACCAGTTAGATGCATGGCCATGCATGGGTGGAACAAGTTTTATAAGAAATATTATGGACGTGCTCATTAGTTGAGTTCTAACAAAACTATTACAGGAGACGTTTTACAATCGAGAAATTCCTTCAGCGCTTGACGGTAGACTCAACTTTTTATGAGTGAAAGTAGCATCATTGAAGGTTATCATGTCATGCATACATGAACTGAATACGGGAAGGGATAAGCAAATTTAAGCACTTGCTTTCTTCCATATGATGTAGGTGTGTTTGAAGTATTACTTGGTTTGGGTAAAGAGCTGTAGAGATAAAGCTAATTATGCAGTAATAAGCTGTAAGAAGATTAGGGTTTGCTTCAAATATCGAATTTTGAACACTTTGTTGTATATCTTTCTCTGTTCGTGTTAATGAGCAGGCCAGATAACCTGGAAATTGTAGATGGTAATTATTCTATAAAATAACCTCTTAGCTAGCTTAAGGAGATGGTGAAGAAAGAAGCCTTTATTTAAGAGGATATCCCTATTTTCGATTTTCGTTTATCGGTGGAAATTAAATCCCAGGGAATTTATGGGTTAATTTTTATCTACAATTGTATTACCAAACCAGGAGGAGACGAAAGGGTTCTGGGGAAGTTTACTGCCTGCATCTGTCTTGGAATAGGCGTAACTATTAAGTCCGTTTTATGTAGCATAGGTCATTTATTGTTAACTAAATTTCTCCAGTTGTACAGGATTACGTTAAGTCCAAGGAAGTCATAAGGATAGAAGTGAACAAGGTACCGGAGGGCTATACTAAAGACGAGCTAACACTAGTACAAAAGAGCCAGACATCAGACAAGGAAGTAAAAGTGTGTAAAACTACATAAACGAAATAATCCAACAAGTCACAGGAGAGAGAGAGAGAATATTTTGCTCCCGGAAACACTTGCAAGAGTCTTTTCTAGAAATCGGTTGTGGATTTAGTTTGAGAAGGAAGACTTAGATACTTACTTTTTAGCTAGGTGCATTGTTTAGTTTAGTATCGATCCGGGGATGATGATAATGACGAGAATCGAGAGGGAGGAGAGCATGATATACACAAGGGCTTGTTTTATTCTTCTTGGTACGGCTTTTTTTAGACTTACCTTGCTTGCTTACATGCAGAGCTAAGTTTACTCGAGGCCTTGAGTGGTGCTGTATGGCTTTTCTAGAGTTGATATAAAAAAATCGTGCTTTCTTCGTTTCATTCCAGATTCCAGACTGACAAATAACAGACACTATAAGAAAGTATTGTTGTTACGGCATCATCTCGTATTGTGTGAGTTGTTTTCCCGTCTTCTACACCAACTTTAGTCCATTGTAGTAAGGTGGAATTGAGGTAAGTCAGAGTTGACTACCTTCGAGAAATAAGGAATAAGACTTTTGCTTAGTAAAGGCAAGTAAATATAAAAAGTTTTCTTGGTGCAATGCAATGTCAACTGCTTAGAAAAAATTACAACCGTAGATAAAGAGTGCATATAAATACACTGACTTGCGGAGAAGTTTAGGGTGCATTTTTATTTTTAGTGAACAGTATTGCATCCTCCGTCAGCAGGGAGTGTATTTAACGTGGGGCTTGAACAAGTTGAGAAAAGTCAGGAATCTTCGTTAGTGGGTGGTGAAAAAGTACGAACTACATGACTCCGTGATATACTACTGGGGTCGTTTATTTTCTATAAAATTTCCAGAAATAGAGAACCACGTTATATTATATTATCTTCTGTATTCAGTTAGTTGGTGGAGTTCAGTTCATAGGATTGTAAAAGTGAGAAGGAAGCCTATTCATAAATGTCACTCTGAGTGGTTTCTTGTTAAATGTCTCCGAATGTCACAATGCTTTTTGCGCTTTCTTGTTTTCATCTCTCCTCGTCTAACTTCTTAATGGATCCGCCGTCCCGTCACAAGTTCACAGACTTAAGTCTTCCAAATAACTTTTTCACTAATAGATATCTACCTCATTGAGCATCCGTGATGAATTCATTCCCTATTCCCCGTGCTCTCCTAATACACATACATAATCAACCAACCAAACGATCTCCCACACGCTCAATCTAACAAACTACACACTTTATAGGTTACTAACTACTTCCGTGTACACTTACTGTCTAGAGTTAGAGAATGTATATCCATCAGTGTATTATTTACTTCGTACGCGTGAGTTTGTACCTATGCGTGTATCAAATATAAAAGTTAAAACCCCCACTTTCCCCAAGGTGCTTTCTCCCTCCCTCTTATTCTCATTCTTTTCCCTTGAGTGATGGAAATTTTCAAAGTGAAGTTTATTATTCTGTAAAATTTAAAACCTGTACTGCTAAAGCTAAACGAAAGTGTGCATTGTCTGGCTCAGTTACTTACTTAGCGTTAGGTCTTATTATCCCTTTCTTATTTTCTATTCTGGGTTCATTTGCCTCTACTCTTTGCATTATTACCTAAGTATTCATGTATCTCTCAACTTTCCACTATCATCATCTGATACTCTCTCTCTCTCTCTCCCTCTCTACACCAATTATCATAGAAATATTATTAGCCAAAATGGATGAGGAATACAATCAGTATACAATGTGCATTTCATACCCAGGAAGTGGTTAAGGGTTGATTCAAACCACCGTTGCGTTGTTCTTGTTCTGTCTAGGACTTTTCATTTCCCCGAAGCAGTTTCATCCTATAGATCCCTTTTCATACTCTTGTGAAGATGAGTACCAACCCATTTGATAGTACCAGTGGTAAAATAGTACTACTACACACTGAACTGTATATTATCTATATTATTAGGATTAGCCAGCATCCAAGTTTCTCCCTTAACCATTATCTTTGCCTATATCCCTGTTATGATGATTATTATTGTTATTATTGTGATATGCATGCATTCCTCTTTTAGGAGCAACGAAAGGCTTCAGAGAGTGTTAAAAATATTCTTGCTAAAAATCCTTATTGTGTTGAAGGAGAAAGACTGAAATAATAATGGGCATCCCTCCCTTTATAATATTATTAATGCAGAAAAGTAGTTTGGTTTTTAGCAAACTATCCTATGTGTTTGCATTTAATATAAAGTAAAATTTAGGTTTAATATGAGCTTAGGACAGAGGAGCAGGTTACAAAAATGAATGCGAACTTATTCTAACTTGAGGCAACCTTCATTCCTTCTCATAATGTAATCTTACCCCACTCGAGTCGTTCTTTTCCATTTATTCTCCAGTCTAGTCTAAATTAGAGATAGGGAAAGAAACTTTGCTTTAAATGTCAAAGTACAAAATGGTGTCTTGAAGAATAATGAGATTTTCCACTAAATAAAATCACACTTTTACTTTATGAATCTCTACCTAAGTTACGTGCGTCGGCAAGACCATACCATAACCATATATCTACTGCAAGTAGCAACTCATCTGAAAATAAAGTAGAGCACTGAGTCTATCTGGGTGCTTTTGACTGTACATAATACTTTAATAGCTGTGATGATAAACATAGGAGGTTGGATTCTTGTATAAAATTTGCAAATTTATCGTGTATTTTTATAAAATATGAAACAGATATAATGAAGTATCTCCTTTTTGTCTTGTTCTTCTGGTTGAGCAGAAATAAGTTCTTGCCGCACTGCAGTTCGTGGCGTGTGTTTTATGGGAAGTAATTTTATTCTCTTTCCTTGATACTTTTTTTTCATCTGAAAAAGTTTCATTTTTCGTCTCAATTACGCTGAATTTTTTTCCAAAAAACCGTATAGTATACATACATAATGTATTGTGAATGTGTTGTACACGTGTACGTAGGATTACTCACTCAAGGATATTCGGTTACTAAGGTTGGCGTCGTTTTTATTGTATTCTGCAAAAACATGGATGCATGCTAGTTCTGAGATATGTGTTGGTTGGAATACTTAGCAGATGGTTAACTGGTCGGGGAAACGGAGAGGAATGTTGCATTTCAGCAATGATTTTTGCACACCTTCTGTAACTTCTCAAGCTTAAATATGTTAAGGAGCAACTAGGAACTACTTCAAGAAAGAAAGGTTTTTGATCCAACCGATTTGAAAGGTGTAGATCGGCACAGCCTAGTTATCAATAACAGTCGTGGAAGAACCATTGGTATGAGCTTGAATGGAATGAAGATCTAGGACTTCTAAAATAAGAAAGAACGGTGTTTGGTTGACAGTTATCCAAAGAGTGTAATTCGCACTAGACCAGAATGACACGATACAAAAAAGAAACTAGTATAACTGTAAGGATTGAATAATTGAATGGAGGACGGAGTGGACCTTAGATAAGTTAAACGCTGGGGTAACATTACTCATGCTTGGAAGACAAGATCATTTATCTATAATGGAAAAAACTTATAAAATATATTGAGCAAGAACCAGGCTGGCAAAATGAGGAGGATGATTTTTGAGAACTAATATAAACTTTGTGAAATTTCTTACTATAACTAGAATGGCTGGTATTTTTCTATGTATATCATACCCCATAATAATATGTACTGAGTAAGTGGACCGTGTTAAAAGGGTGACTGAGATCTTGTTTTTTGAAATATTTCAAGATTCGTCTCACGTTGGCCAAACGCAGTCATTTGGAGAATGGTTAGGAAATGGCTAGAGCTTAGCTTCTATTCTCTAACAAAAGTAGCATAGCTCATGGAATGGAAAGCTTAAACAGAGTTAGGAAATAGGTAAGTATGAGCAAGAAATGGAGAAAGTGAAGAGAATAAAACCTGGAAACGAGGTGGGTTGACGACTTGAGCAACTTTGCTCAGTGTTTTTGCCACTTTTTACGACTTCGTTTTGTCACATCCACTTGGTTACTGCTGCTGAGGATCTGAATGGCACGACTTAGAGCAAAAGTGTATGTAGACTTTGTATTGGATAGAACAAGGAAAAGCATAAGGATTTCACTGGATAAAGACGTGGCGATAAGAATAAGACAAAGAACGGGTTAAATTAGGAGGCTGGATAAATTGTTGAATAAGAAGTTTCTCTACAGTCGATCATAATGAGTTGGCTGGTTATCTGGTATTGTAATCGAGGAGGAAAGTAGAACTCAGCTTACCTTCTGCGTGTTTCCATGAGCCTTTAGCTTTTCTTGCCTCATTCTTCTTCTTGTTCGGCTATTTAATATTCTGCACGGAGGGAAGAAACTTGAATTCTTGAACTTTGCGATGAGCCTTCTGCCTCCTTCTGCTGAAGTTG
This sequence comes from Hydroisotoma schaefferi, assembly GCA_034682405.1. NCBI lineage: Eukaryota > Metazoa > Arthropoda > Collembola > Entomobryomorpha > Isotomidae > Hydroisotoma > Hydroisotoma schaefferi. The sequence goes on from JAQFZX010000808.1 coordinate 36,727, forward strand.
GTTTATGCCTTCTGCAGAACAAGACTATTTTTAATGCCTGCTGAATACTGGGTATAGCAGGCTGAAGTCAGCTTAGATGAGTGGATTTGAATTGGAAACGGGAACATGTGCTGATCTTTTAACCATGTATCTGAGCCGAAATGTTTTACAGATATTTGAGTTTCTTAAATAAGCTTTGCATGAGAGGATAACGAGGAGTTACCTGAATGTTTGTAGCTACTGCTGGATGGTCTTAGGTCAATTGCCAGAAAACAGCAGCCAGAAAACCTTTGGACAGAAAGTTTGAGCTAGAAAAAAACTATCTAGAATGTATTTAGCCAGAAATCCTTCATCCAGAAATTCGGAATTTATAGTTGGTTTACCACACTGAGTGTTTTTATGCATGCACTGCTTCATCTTTTAGTAATTTATCGGCATTATCTTTTGTCCCACCTTCTGATGTTCTATCTGCATTTTTTTGAATTGAGAGGCCTGTACACAATTGATAGTCCTGTCCGAAAAACATACTCATGTCTCGGAGAAGTAGAAGCACATAGGTAATAACTGGGGATGTCCATTTCCCTATAATTTTTTAGAATTGTTATGACCGTTTCAACTGTTCTATTCCTAGAACAAATCTGTCGCGTACAGTCTCGTCCGGCACCCAATAATTCTGTTGAGGGGTGGCATCACTACATGAATAAACTTGAACTTTTGTTATCAACCATGATTTAGACGTTCAATAAAGATTTTTTTTTAAATAAAATTGCATGCGTTCACTTCTGATAAATGATTTCTGGCTAAAAACATTCTGGATATTTTTTTTTCTGGGAAAACATTTCTGGCGAAGTGTTTTCTGGCAAATGACCGAAAACGCTACTGGGTAGGGCAATTCGTTGTCAAAAGGTCACTAAGTCAATTACGGCGCTAGGTAATGGTGTTCAAAATGACAAATAAGGTCATGACAGTTCTGGCAAACGCTGAAGGAACAATTTGAAGTGCCCATAGGAAAACATTTTCATGCCATCCAATTTTAGATTTCTGGGTAATTTTAATAAACTTTTGTTGGTGCATGAACATCCCTCTCCTGGGAATCTCTTTCCCAAGAATTGAAGTATTTTCCCATCATATAGGATAAGAATAAGAATTTAATCAACAATAAAACAGTCGAGTTTCAATTTCGATTGTCCATCCAATCAGAACAATGTCATATTTCAATTGATTCATCAGCAAAGTACATATCCAGGTAGCTGTAGATTTGCCGAGCAAATATTGTATGTACTGAACTTGCACAAGTTCAAAACTTTTTCTAAACTGCCTGAATAATGGTACGTAAAATGATATGGAATTTTATGAGTGTACCTTCCCCTAATGTGCTGAACTCTGAATGTGAGCAGAATTGGAAAGCAAGTCGTTTTGAAAGAATGCAACTCAAAGAAAACACTTTCAAAGGCATGGAAAAAGTTTTGGAAATAAATATTAAGCATACAATGACAATATCACCTGCCTACTAACCGTGGAGATATATGTTTACACAGGCAGACAGCGAAATAGAAAGCTTATAAATGATTACTGTACTATTGCATATGTAGCATCCACCCCAAATTCTTACTTGTCCAATCTAGATGCATAAAAATAAAGATAAGAGCACATAGTTTTCCAAGAGCATTTCTTATGCTCAAGGCTAAACGAGATATGATCATGATCACATTACAGTGATGATGATACGATGAAAAGAATTCTTCCTTATTTGGAGAAAATACACATGACCTGTGCATTTCGAAATGGAAATCCGATACAGTTTCGTGTTCATCTTGCCTCAAGTACGGTTTTAAGAATATAAGAGACTATAAGATAGTTCATTTCTTTATGCAGTTAATTTTGAGCAGGGTGAGAATAGGTCACTCAGATAAAAGTAGCCTTTTTTCTATATTTCTCAAGCTTTAGTATTCATTATGTAGCTTTTCTTCTTGTATGTAATTTGTGAAGGATTGCGTTTTTTAAACAGTGCAGTAGTTAGAATCGACAAAATTAATTTATTAACTTTTAGTCAAGAGATTATATAGCATGGTTCGCCAATGTGTAAAGTCTGGCCTGAACTTCTGCTCTGAAATTAAAATTGAGGTGAGCTTTATTCCTCATACTACTCCAGTTGTCTAAATATAGCTATGCCTACCTACATACTTAACTACTATATGTATATGCATGGCTGCTCTTTGACTTTTGCGAGTTAACTTTTCTGTTTTTATTCTACGTTCAAACCAACGCAACGCAACGGCTTATACCTTAGTCCTTGACTATGTCTAATGTAGTCAAGAATAATAAAACTTCGTTAAGGCTCATAGATCTACTATGTCTAGGACCTGCCAGCCACGTACCTGTATCTAGAATTATTCTAGTATCTAGAATCTTCAGAATTTCTCGGAGGTGAGGCTAAATCCCTTCATGTCTGCATTAGTTCCTGTCACTTTCCACCACTTGGATGACATTTTATTCCCATGGCTCAAGGAGATGATGATAATATTGACAAAGGTTTTGGAATTGTTTTTCCCCTGTCGTCTCTCACTCTCACATACTTGCCCGTATGATCTAGGACAATTGGTGAAAACTTAAGTATAGCTAAATTCACCTACTACACTCCTAGTCCGACCGAACTCCTTCATCTTTAATACCTTCTTTCACTCACAGCGTCATGTTATTTTATCTGGGTGAGGATAAGACAAACCTCCAGAATGCCTTTACTTTACTCTCTTACATAAAAGCATGGATTTGAATTGATAGGGAATCTTCTCTTTTTTGGCTGCTTCCAGACCTTTAGGCAATCTTGATCAGGAGCTAGATAGGTTGTGGAATTCAATCCTACGATGGTGACTGACTTTGGTGGTAGAAGCATTATAGCAGCAGGAAAAACAAGGCCCAGGCATTGGATTGTTACAACTACTTTTACCCGTAATATGAAGGATGTTTTGGCATAAACTCGGGGGTTTTTTTTACCCACTTGCTACATCAAATGTATACCTTTGCTTGCTCTCATGTTACGTTTACCTTCCATGATATTTTATTTACCTTCCTACTCTTCCTCCATCTCAAGCTTAACAAGGGAGGAATCTCGAGCTAGAAATAAATTTATCACGGTCTTAACAGCAGTCTTTGAGAATTTATGCTTTTTATGTACATCTAACAAACTACCTGCCAGTAAAAATCATGCAAGTCATCCTCGAGAGAAGGGAAGATTGTCTACGCTTCATATTTTGATCATGCTAAAAAAGGTCTTAGTTTCGGTTAGTCCTTTCTAATCGGATACTTCTCAAGTAGGTATTGTAAGCATATTGCGTGCGTTCGAAAGGGATATAAACGAACGAGGAATAAGGGCCTGATTACTTTCTTTCCTTTCTTTCGCTACTTTTTCTAATAATTTTTGATACAATCTGGTTCTTCTTGGAAGCAGTTATAGTATTTCAAAATGCATGCAATGGATGTTGTCGTAGAGATATGTTAGGCTAATGCGATTCTTCTTTGGGTGGGTGAGACGATCTCGTCTTGTGTATTTAGGATCTTGGGAGTACTGCTGCCTCGACTACAGAGAGATACTCTTCCGGGCACCGGGCTAGGTAAACCTGAGAATGGAGTAGTTGATAGAAATTCGAGACAGAAATAATGAAGTAGGATGAGCCAAGTGATCAGATGAGTGACTCGACCATTCCACATGAATAATGCAAAAGAACTCCCCCATTTCTCCATTTACTAGCTAGCTCTATAGATTTGGTTGAATAGATGGAATCCGGTCGACGAACCTTTCTTCGCAAATTCTATCCAATGTCGTTGTCGATGCCTCAACAACGGTAGTCAACGTTTACAATAATATGCTAGTTGAGCTACCTTTGGTTGCCGTTTTCTCTTGGGATTAAAGGGACCCCAAGAACTAGTACCTAGTTTATACTTTTAGTCAGGTAGAGAAAGTAAAAGGGTTTTGCGAGTGAGCTTCAGTTTTTGGTAACAAGAAGGTGCGGCAGCTATTTTATTTCCTACGATGAAAAATGCAGTATTGGAAATTTATTTACCTCCCTTCAGGGCTAATTTCTTTCCGATTTGAAATTAAATTAAGTATCGTCGTCTAATTTTTATTTTGTTTTGTATGTCAAGTATTTCCCTTGTTAGAAGGGGTTTGATGCTGTCCTGAAATTTTGTGATATGCTTTTTGGTCTGAATAAATACACAAAACTAAAATTATGCACACTTTCTTGTGCTACAGTCAGAGTCAGAACTCGTCTTTGAGAGAATCTAGGTTATTCTATTGCATAATATTAGTGGAGAGTGAGTGGTTGAAACCATTCCATTAAGACAAAAATCATCCAACTTTCTCCACGTACTTGTGTGAAATTTCACGAGGAATTAAAGTAGGTAGTAGGTTATTCTCTTCAATCGTGGTTGTAGTATTTTTCAGTATATAAGTTGGCTACTTAAGGTATTGTATTGTATTCTGCTACTTAACTACCAAAGCAATATTTACCCTGATACGATTTATATTGGATCAGGTTTTAGAATGGCATGCAAAAACTTATTTGCATATAGATGGGAAAAGGATTCTCTCTCCATTGGCTAGAAGAATTCAATCCAATTCATCCACCTTCGTCTTGGCGTTCTTTAGTTTTGAGATATCCTATTCGCAGATACTTAGAGACGGATCACTGATAACCCGAATCTGGTTAGAAAGAAACTCATATCAATAGCTAAGAGTATGAGAAAGGAAGGCGTACACTTACTACCTTAAGTCGATTATTTGTGTTAAAAATATACGTACATGATATGAATTTAAATTCAGAAGCTTTAAAAATCCACGCACTTCGTTCTTACCTATTATCTACATCAGCACAGAAAATAAAAATGCAATGAAAGTTTACATAGTCACACAAATATTCAAATTAAATCCATACACAAAAGTTTCATAAACTGTTTGCCAAAGTGCATAATTATTTTCATGGATAAATTAACCTTACAACACTTCTAACTTTGTATTCAGTCATTTATTCTTTTTAACTCAATCGGAATCGGAATCTTTATCTTTATCGTATTCATCACTCAAAGCCTCCTCGTTCTCGGTGACTACTTCTTCCTTCCCAACTTCGCGACGCATAGCCTTCCCTCCTAACTTCGCCGAGGGTGAAGCAATGAGTGTGATCTAAAATACAATTTCATATGATTTAAACCTTGTTTTTTTAAAATAAACTATTACAAGAGGTTATAAAAAAAACCAAATGACTCCTACATTATACCTCATTAATTGACCCGATATTCTTCGTGGACCGGCGACCCCTCAAGCATGTCTCCATGTTCTTGAGCTTGATAGAATAAGTTTGATTAACAGCTTTGTAATACTGAATCCTTTCGGCCACGAAGGTCATTCGAGTTCTGCAGCGACCAAGATTCGCAGCCAACGATACGTCAAAGTGGATAAGGATATTCTCCTTTTGCTCGGGAGTTATCTTTTCTTGCGTCACCATTTCGTCTAAAGAAGCGATTAGGCATTTACCGAGGACAGATTTCCTATAAATTGTCGACGGAGGAGGCAGGAAGATACCCGAAAATCCAGGACTTATCTTCGAACTCGAACTGGTCACTGGAACTGGAACTTTGGGAGGATCCTTTTTACTTTCTGAAGTTCCTGCCCGTTCGGCCATGTTTGGTTTACTTTGACCTGTTTTAAAAATAAGACAATTTAGAAGAGTTAAATTTACGAAACACATCCGCACCGGACCCGTGGGTTTTAGGGTTGCAAAAGTACCGTATTTACAGAAAAAATGCCCCTGGGAAATTATCCGAAATCTTCGCCCATATGCCGCTGCTTATGTATGCAAAAAAAAGATGTTTTGAAATAATTAACAGATTTGCAGAGGTTTTTATGTTTAATTTATGAAATTTTAGCAAAAGAAATGATAATTATCTCTCCATCTATTGACCATGAGATACGTCATTCGAAAGGGTCCGCTCTGAAAAGTGCTAAACATTGCATGCCGGCATCTAACTATTTCTATATGCATTTCAGCAAACACCGTATCTCGTTTTAATGCCCCTGGGGATTTATTACTTGGAAGGAAACATTTGAAACTTTATTTACGTGGAAAAGGTAGGACAGATTTAGACTTTTAACATGGAAAGGTAGGAGGAAGCGTACGGGGAGGGATTACCGTATTTCCCGATTTAATTCCCCACCCCGAAATAATTCCCCCCGGTATTATTCCTCAGTACCTTTCAATGTTAAAAAAATCAAATTTTCCCTATCTTGTCCATCTTAATACAATTTCCAATTTTTCATTCGAACTAATAATTCCCCAGGAGGGGAATTAAATCGGGAAATACCCTAAAGTCCGTCCGATATACCGCGGCTTGTATATGAAAAATAAGATATTTTGAAGCATGTTTCACATGAGAGAGATACCTCTTTCAACATGTAAAGGATAGGCGTGCGGCATAATTAACGAGGGCGGCATATCGGACGGACTTTAGGGTACTGTATATCGGGGAATATGGTATCTTTAGAAATTAGTATGTCAAAACTATGCACAACATTTACGTGTAACGAGGGTATTTTAGCAAAGGAAATTGAACGAGGGTATTTTAGCAAAGGAAATTGAACGAGGGGCTTTTTTCCTGATACCGTATTTCCTTAAATCATGCGCCTGGGGATTTACTACTTCGAAGGAAAAATTGGAAATTCTAGTAACATGGACAAGATAGGGCAAAAATTCCTAATTTTAATGTGGAAAGGTAGTGGAGCATTATACATTTTACCCGGGGCAGGGGGGGATTTTATTTCGGGAAATACGGTAAATATTTCAGGATAGGTGAGTCCAGTTTATCCATCATTATTGCGAATAAAATCATTTTGTTTTATAGGCCATGGGTCCTAGTCTCTAGTCAGTTAGTTCGTCCCTTTCAATAAGAAGATTTGTATTTTTATGTGTAATAATTTCTTAATTTACAAATACTACTCTTAATTCCTTCCAGAATTTAATGAAATGAACTTGGATGGTTTTAATTTGGAATGTTATGCAGTCCCACACCCCTTTATTATACCAAATGTTCAAGAGAAAGTTGGTAGTTGGCTTTTCCTAGTCTTTTTGTGGTTTTATTCCAAACGAATTTAATAAACTTTGCAGACCCAACTTGATGAATGATCAAATTAGCAAATAAGATTAGATAAATTACAGTAGTGAATAAGGGAGTAATTAAGTTTGCCACTGACTAAAGATAAGTTCATGGAGGTTTTATACTTACTATTTAATTGTATTATACTTCTAGTTTGGTTCGTTTAACTCTTTGTGCATGCAATATGAATAAACCGTTGTAAACGCATGTAACGAAAGGCATGTAATAGTGAGCGCGCGGTGTGTGCGGAGTGAGCGCGCGGTG
>JAQFZX010000809.1:0-44094 GCA_034682405.1 Hydroisotoma schaefferi
CCTGGTCCTCCCATCGGGCCTCCTGGTCCTCCCATTGGGCCACCTGGTCCTCCCATCGGGCCACCTGGTCCTCCCATCGGGCCACCTGGTCCTCCCATTGGGCCTCCTGGTCCACCCGGTCCCCCCTGTTGCTGACAAGGAGGATAAGGCTGCCCGTCAAAGTAATTCGAATATCCTTGCTGTTGTTGTTGCTTCTAAAACAAAATCTCTGATCAGCTCATTTTGTTCTGAATGCCTCTGTACACCAGTACTCTACACTACAGTACAACAAAGCTATATTCTAGTATTTTTCAAAACATCTTCACTTACAGATGGGTGTTGAGTATTCCAAGGAGCACCAGGAGGGCCTTGACCCTGATGCATAGGGTTGAAATCAGGAGGCATGTTTGGATGAGGAGGTGGAGGTCCGGGTTGCATTTGGTGTGACATTTGACCTTGTCCCTTGGAGCCTTTTCCCATCTTTCCACTCGGCGGCGGGGGAGTCGGGGCAGGCCAATTGGGGTTCCCTTGAAACTGTCTCCCAAAGTTATTCAATTTGAACGGATTTTTCTACGCAATGAAAATTACAATTCAAAAGTTTGAATGTAATATAAAGTTGTAAACAGAGAGATAGAGGTAAGCCTTCAAAAAGAAAATGTTTCACCTCTAAAAATTTCCTAGTTGTGGGTTGTGCCATGTGGAAGGCAATTATGGAAGGGAACTGTTGCTGAAACACAGCTTCCGCAGCCTTATTTGCAAGTTTTGTTGAGAAAACAAATATTTGGCTTTGCTGCTGCATGTACTGAGCTTCTAAGGTGCTGGGTTGCTGCTTTGTAGGGGGATGAGGCTGTTGCTGAGACATTTGTGGGGGTGGTTGCTGCGGGGAGTAGTTCATTCCACCATGAGGGCCGCATGGACCACCTCCGTGAGGTCCGTGGGGATGAGGAGGTCCAAAGTCTCCTGAGGGATGAGGTGGCATGTTCATATTATTTGGTGGCATGTTGTTGTAATGTGGGTAGCAGTTATAATTCATTGGAGGTTTACCTGCAAGAAAACAATCCGTCAGTCTTAAGAACCTCATTCCACACATAACATAAATTCCCTTCATCTTTCACGTTACTTAACAGTTCTTTTCCTACGTTATCCTCTAACGGTTAGCGGATAACCTTTACTCTAAAACATTTATCATCACATAGCCCTAGTAAAGATTCGGAGAAGACCACTACTAGTTATATACTGTTAAACCCCATATGGCCACGGGCGGCCGGGTACCCCCTCCATAAAATTATTTATAACGTTGAAGGATAGAAAGGGGAGAAACTAATACAGTGGAAGGAGCTTATATTAACGTTGTAAGGTAGGGTTACCCTAGCCGAAATAGCAGTCCTGTATCCCCTCCATAACAAAGGTGGTTTAACAGTATGAGTATGACTATAGTTAGGATTTGTCATCATCCATAATGAAGTTTCCAGTTCATTGAAACGTATCAGGCATTAAAATAAAAGTAAAACGGGAATAATTGTTACATTAACATTATATGAACCAATATTTGCCTGTCACTAGCCTTGCACCTTTCGATTAATACCGAGGTCGCGTCCTTCTCAATACTTTGTTCACTCATTATAAGTTCTTACATATTCCATAAGTCCTTCTCTTAAGAAGAGCTCAATTATTTCCGTACGTGTTCTAGCTTTATGCACACAGGGATTGGAAACTACGCAGAGATCAGCTCTGCGTTATTAAATTATACTGTAACGACTTAGCTCGTTGTTCGCTACATGTTTAGCTAAACTAAAACATTGCTGATTTGGTAACACTTTTCAGGCCTTCGTCACGGTCACGGTTAAGACTGGATTCTTGAATATAAACGTCATTTGTAGACCGTTTAGCATCCAGAATCCATATAAGTTTGTTATAAAATAAGGAGATATTACACACCACGTGATGATAAAGGTTTATTCTATAACTAATCACGGATGCAAAGTTTTAAATTAAGGTAAAATTAATTTAATAAATCCGAAACTTCATTAGCGGATTTACTCCTCGTGTTTGTATTGTCTTGAATAACTGGAAAGAAATGAGCCATGCTTGATTCCTAATGAATAAATCAACTCAAATGAAGATTATTTTCAAATTCGATAACAGACCGATCTTTTCTGTCGAGTTTGAATTCGACCATGTTCACTTCCATCCGAATGAAAAAATGCCAATATACTTAAGCAACACACGGGGAATCAGTTGCTAAGCCCTGCTAGAGTTTTAGTACTTTGCTGGCTTTCTGCTGGTCTTAATAATATTTGCAAATTCTTCGCATGACAAAGATAAGCTGATCAATACAATTCATATAGAAAATTGTAATAGCCGTTCCTTATGCTTGCCACTGCTTCTGTACAATTAACAGTAATAGATACACGTTAAAATAAATGCATGCACAAATGAAGTAGTTTCTAGCATTGAAACACATTATCTTCCTGCTTCTAGGCTTGTAGTTGCATGGAAAAATCCAACGAAAAGAAGAAGATTGCCATTATTATTCTTACAGGCATCATTAGTCAGTAGCAGGCACAAGCAGGGTATATTATCGAATCAATGATTGTGTTATTGTAATGTATAGAATGCCACAGCTCTATGAAATCATAACATAATTAGACAGACAAACAAATTAAATGCCCACTCTTATTCATCTGATGAGGTTTAAGGAAGGGAACTCGAGCTACTATATGTATATGACTGGAGTAACTTATCTTTTGAAAAGCCGAATTGAAATTCTAGAACCCTCGGCTGAAAAATGTTCAACCTACTAAAGTATTCTTGTAATTAGACAATTAAAAAAAGAGTCAGAATTACTGTGAGTGGATGTTGCAGCAAGTGCTGTAGAAAGCAGTTAAGAGAACTTGTTAAGTTAACATGAATGAAAGGGCTATTTCAGGAGTAGTTTAGATAAACTGGATGTTGTACAAGTAACTTCTCCCTTAATTATCCTCTTTGGCTACCAATTTGCATTGAGTGAATGAAGTGGAATTTAATTTTTTAAACAACGTTTCCTCATTTAGAGACTCTTGCTCTATATATTACTGGTTGGTAGGGAGATTGGGTACATGAAGAGAGGGGTTAAATTACTGTAGTAAAGACAAAACTGGTGTTGGAAGGAAAGGTGACACTCCACGCTAAGATAATGGGTTATATTGTCGGTATCACTGGTCTGCCTGCAAGCTACCATCAATCGGACCATGATTTAGCATTACTTATATAAAGTTGGATGCATCATTACAAGGAGAGTAGTCGATAGATAGAATAATCGATATAATCTTTGAAGATTCAGTTGTATGACATTTTGAAAGGCGTAAACCAACGTTTTAAATTATATTCACTGCGTGAAACAAAACTTATTGCAAATTTACTTTCTGATAAAACTAAAGTATGAAAAACTATGAAGATGTTATTCTTTTGGAGATGGATAAGTAGTATTAAACTTACAGTCAGGAGGGAAGTCATGTCCGAGTTCGGACAGGGGAGGGATATCCGGCGGACATTCGTTTTTTCCATCGAAAGGTTGATGAGGCGTGGATGGATTTTCTAGCTTAATGTCCCCACCGTTCATAAGTAATTCATCTGGAAGGCCTTTGGGTGGAATATTTGAACCGTCCATAGACTGAGGGTCATAATGGCCTCCAGGAGGACCACCTTGACCCGTTGACCCAGGACCGTTGCTACCACCCCCGGGGTCCGGTCCTCCTACTGGGTGCTTCTCCTCTTTTATTTTGCTCATCCCATTTTTATTTCGTTTGCGTGAGACTTTCGCAGGGGGTCCTCCCCCCGCTATTGGGTTTTTCCGAGGATTTTTTCTCTCCATCGCACCCGGCCGGTTGTTAATGGACTATTGAAAATTTATTGGCAATAGTCATCTCCCCGATTGAGGTGATTCTGGAAACAAGATTATCAATGCGTTAGTAATCATATCAAAGGTGGATTCTCCTAAACTGCATATAACCATATCTTTATTTTTAAATTAGAATTCCGTACACAAATTTGGCTTTGAAAGAAGAAAGATGCAAGGAAAATTAAGCTCTGCGTTTAAGTTTTTATTTGATAAGAAGATTACTGCATTTAACACAAGTGGCAAGTATGCAAATATCCAACGATGTCAATTCTTGTTATTTACTATTATTTGCGTCAACATAATATTTCAATAGCTAACTCCGGATGGTGTTGTGATTGTGATTAATAAAAAGTAATGTTAAGGCCTAGACTATTAATGACGTTAAAACTTCCGGTTGCCAAGAGCCAAGAGGTTTTAACGGAGAACGCATACTTAGGTCAAGGTCGTAACGGATTTTGGTGATATTCAAACTTGACAGCAGTTCAAACCCCTACGGTACTATTTATTTATTATGCATCCTATTTATCATGTTTAAACAGACTTGAGAAAAGATGTCGCCATCAAAGTGACAGCATCAACATTTTGCGGTCGGTGGGGCAGAGACAAATATATTGACAGATAAATACCATTTTAATAAAGAATGCTTAAAACTTTTGGAACGTAAATCCACTAAACTAATCATTAAGTTTACAGCGGTACGTTATTCACAGCTTTTAAATAAGTAATAATCTCATGTTATACAACCCGATTTAACTTGAAATATTCGCCCAGTTATGAAAATACTCGTTATCCCAATACAAGCTTTTATTTTAGTATTTCATGAATGTCAGATATTATAAGTGTGATTATTTTTACTACTACAAACACGGCTTTTTAACATTTTTACTAATCCCCTACGGTATTCAGCGGTTAAACCCTAGCCCGCATTCCTCCTTCTGGTTATATATTCTGGCAAAAAATACATTTTATTCTGTTGAAAAAAAACGTGGAGAGGAACCCATAGGGCCAACGAGGAGCGATTTGGAGACGTTTTAAGAAAAACTAAAAATACTCATACGTAATTTTATCCTTTGGGGCTGCCAAGCCAAACTAAAAATACTTGAATATCTCTTCATGCTTATTGTATGTTTTTTTCCATCCGAGCTTCAAAACATCGTTAAAGTGTGGATCACGATGATATGAGGTGGCTTCTCGTGATGAGAATTCACTCTGCCAACTTATATTTAAATACACACCTATTTTTAATGTTTCCAAAAGGAATAAGTAAACAGTAGCTTAGCTAGCAAGTAGCAGCCTCATAACTGGATCAAGGTTGGCGTTTCTTTACTATTTTTTAGGATTTCTACCTTCTAAAAAATTATAACGCCTAAAAGGTAGGAAGCTCTCCGTGTAGTAGTTGTAGTAGTAGCATAAAACATGCAGTAGCATCATGGTTTAAGTTACATAATGCGATAAATTATGCATGATACATGTATCCAAGCTGTTGTAAACAAAGTTAAAGAGACTCATCTATTTGTTTATAAAATCAAGCTTTTAAATGGAATTAAGGAAGCAACTATTCAACCGATTACTTAGACTTCAAAAATTCCGAACTTTAGAAATCTTAATTCAGGGTTTGTTTAAATGGATTTATATTCAAGCAAGTGTCTCCCGTTATTACTTTTTATCAAGCTTCATCATTATCTCCTTTTTCATTTTGATTGACACTGACTGACGATTCATATTATTATTCCGTGAGCTATCTGTCGTCTAAAAATTGAATCGAAAGCGTGATGAATTATAACATGGAATGTGAGACATTGAGTTATTAAAGAGATTTCACGCTCGACTATATTAAGACTGTTTGCCGTCGAAGAAATTAAAATTGTCGGATTTGAGGCTTCTGATCACAGTGACAGTTTTACTCTACTTGGTAAAAAAGAGTACTTAAATTGATCAATTTAAGACTGGCTGATTTTAAATTCCAACAGAAGTTAAATAAAACAGGACCACAATATACTTTTTCAATACGCTTTAGTATTGAATCCAACAAATATTTTTCTGGACTGGATTACAAATTAAAGCTGAAGTGCTAATAATAATCCAGTACAACTTTTGCCTTTACATTACCTACCGCTGAAGAGGGTACTTTATTGAGCTATCACTACATTACATTACACATAAATCCACAGTACATTTTAACATGGAACCTCTGGCCGTGATAGTGGACATTCTTTCCAAAAGCTTCCATTAATTCTTAATTCCACTGCTTTTGCTCTCAAATAGCCCAAATATGCCTTATAGATTACCTGTTGCTCATTCCTACTCCTACTTTAGTTTCTAGGACTAAATTGACCTCAACAGAGTTATAGTGAGATGAGTGGAAATTAATTCATTTTCAATAGGAAATGCCAGCTGAACTAGCAACTTTAGTTTAGGTTGTGACCAGGTAATAGTTGTGTTGGTCATTCAATTCATCCAACCTAAAAATAGCCAGTTGAACTATCCGTGTAAACGCTAGTTGAAACAGTGTATATAACTTTCCCTGTCGCACAGAAGGATTTACGCATTATCCCATTCCATACCAGTTAATATCGCAGTATTCCTATGGAAAAAGTAATGGAAGTCTGGCTTGAACTCCGGGTTTGAATTAACCTGTCTGAAAGGGATTTAAATAAACTAGATAGTACCTATCCTAGATAGGTACATGTCCTGTGTCCTATGCCCCTCAATTCACAAAAAATGTAACTTGTCGTCTCCCCTACCCGTTGTCTGGCTTTTGTGGATTGCTTAGTTCACTTCGTATTGATATTATGTTGCAGGTAAATTAAATTACAATACAGTAAATAATAATGTAGAAACAGAACATTATCCTAGACCGACCAAGTGCATCATGGAAATGCAAAACAATTCAACAATGAGTCCAAAAGCTATTATTCGGTTTAGTTGAAAAGGGAAGGAAGTCAGAATTACGAATCTTTATTATTATCAGGTCCAAAAATTAATGCTATAGCGTGTCATTTGATTACAAGCCCAACAGGTTGCGAAATTCGTTCATTTGTTTCATTAGAGATACTCGGGGACTTAATATGGCAAGCAAACGGATAGAAACGAACTACACATGAGAGAGATTATATTTATTTTTATTTTCAATTATTTCATTTTTCTTGCACGTAGTTTGATTGCAAATGTTATTGGTAACAAGACTATTATTTCAAGTAAAAGGATGCACTTTATCAATTTTAGTATCTTCAGTAATACAACCATAAAATGATGTTATTATCCACAATGCCTTTGCTCACCTCGAATTAGTTACTATTTAGCCAGTTTGCACAGTTACAGATATTTCACTTACAACTGACACTTACGACTATTATAAAGTAGCTAACGGAAAAATTAAAATACGGATCACAATGATTATTATGGGTTTGCTCATATTATTTCCGAGCGATAGAGAGCTCTCTTCATGGATAAAGAATGTAAAATAACAGGCATCCTAACATCAATGGTCATTTGTTATTGCTGTCATTCATTAGGTAACAAGTAGAAACAATTTATGGTTATTTCTTACTGATTCCATTTCGCTACAAAAAACAAAACCTAAACTATTACATGAGCCATGGCATCATAATTTAATGTGCTTGGTGGAAGGATGCCATATACTGTGCTTTGATTTGGTTGTCTATCTCGTACCCTTTAAGATTTTGCTCACAAGAACGATGGGAAACCAAACCGAGTAAACTACACACTCCCAAGCTCTAAAGGAATATAACTTCATCATATATTACGCACTAATTAGCATGGAACAAACCACGATAATGTGATACACTTTTAATAAAACAAGATACTGGCAGTAGTAGTCCGCATGCATAACTATACATAGAAAGGGAACCACCTCAAGTGAGGTACAACAGAGAATGGATTAGACAATGGGAAGCAAGAAAAGCTTGGGTGACACACTGAGATGACGGAAACACTATTACCGTATTTCCGGAAATTACTCCCCCCCCGGAATAACTCCCCCCTGCAAATGACCCTACTGAAAAATAACTCCCCTCCCCGAAATTACTC
This sequence comes from Hydroisotoma schaefferi, assembly GCA_034682405.1. Taxonomy (NCBI): domain Eukaryota; kingdom Metazoa; phylum Arthropoda; class Collembola; order Entomobryomorpha; family Isotomidae; genus Hydroisotoma; species Hydroisotoma schaefferi. The sequence goes on from JAQFZX010000809.1 coordinate 7,910, forward strand.
CCCGCCCCCTTTTTCCCCAAACCTCAAAATTAAGCACAGAAATTAGATTTATATCTCTAAGGGCTTGAGAAAGCAATTGAAACGGTCACTGTATTTCATTTTTTAAGCGTTGAATTGTTTTCTGTTTTTAATTTAATAAAATTTCATAAATAATTAAAATTAGTTAACGGATGCTCAGTTTACGTTGGCTGAAGCATCCATTCCCTGAACAACTGGACGAAGGATTAATTATACATTTTTTGTATCAAATATATTTTTTTTTCATTTTTAGATGAATTATTATTTTTTAGACGGATTTAAATTATGAATACACGATAACTGATTGCACTTTTTCGAGCCCCCACACCCCCATATCCCTCTTTCGCTGCTATTTATATTTTTTTGATTTTGGTGGAAAAATAGAAAAATACTTTTCAGGCTATTTAATTACCCGGTGGGGTTTTTTGACCCCCACGGGTCGTCGGATTGATCGATTTGGCTCATCTTAGAACTTAATCTCAGGTGTGTTAGTGTGACCCTCTTTGCCAAATTTGGCGTTTGTAGCATCATCTACTCGAGAGTTACCGTGCCAACAGACGGACGGACTCTGCCATCCCTAAAGCCCTCTATAAAGAATGGGCTATAAACCTAGGTTTGAATGCTACACTTTTTAACAACACACGTAAGAGTCAGACACAACGCACAACAGAGATTGTATATCTTGGTCTCATCTTCTTTTTCACTAGTTTCTTCAGCCGTTATAATAGAATGCTCCAGCATGCAGTTTAAAAAATAAAATGCTCCAGCATCTTATTAAACTAAGTTAAAAAAGGCCAATACGGTCACAATTGCATATTAAATCAAAGTCTAGCCCATGAATAAAAAGTAAACTCAAAGAACCTTGTAGTTTTTGTCAGTTCAAATTCGGGAAAAGGCATATTCTCTAGGATTCTGGATCAATTCACTAAAAGTCATAATTACCAATGAGAATCAGTGGAATTAGATAAACAAGCAACAAACCAACAAACATCAATATAACTAACATATACGATTAGTTATGCAGGGAATTAAAAGTACATTAAAACAGACATTTCTACGTATACAAAAACACCTCCCAAATAGCTACAACAATCTAGAATCTGGAAAGATATACACAAAGTAAGATAAACTTCGGTACTAATCTGCTTACAACTTTCAAGATAGGATATGATCGAAGCAAAGAGAGGATTTCCGCCGTTTAACTCGTTCCTATTAGCCCTTCACATAGAACCACATCCTTTACAAAAATTTCAAGTTCCCAAGGTTCCAAGTTAAGTCAAGACAACAGAAAAGAACAACATATGTCTTGTGGAGTAATAACTAAAGCTAACTCAGCAAAAATATGACTTTCTAATTTAATAATATTATCATTTAAAACTGCATACCTCTCGGCGTCCAACTACTTTCAAGAGCAAGAACCTAAAAAAAGTAGTCAAATCAACAAGCTTGTGTACACCAAACTTGCTTTACATGCGATGCGAATGAAACATTTCATTGTCTAGATCTGATCTGATTCAGGTGCTTCTGTTCATAGCGAAAAACAATTTCATCTCTTGGTTAATACATCACACGCCAAAAATGTGCATTAGATATATATAGGTAATATATATATATATATATTCTTGCATTCATTCATCATTATTTTGTTTTGTGTTACTGCTAACAGAAAGCAAAAATAAAGCATTTATGTTAAGCACACAGCAATTATAAAGGTGTACGGTTCGCTAAGTAACAATACGGTTAACCAAGAACTTACAATTTACAAGGCACGGATGCACATTTCATTATAACTTTTCTGGTTACTTTGTCTGGAAAAAGGTGAAATTCGGTCGGATTTAAATCAGGGAGTGTGAGAATGCGGCAGGTCGAGCGGAAGGAGGGAAAAACCTTGAGATCTTAGATTAGCATCTTTTATCTAAATCTACTTAATCAAGAAATACTAAGACGCATTCTGTACCCTCGACTAATGAGAAATGCTCTACACGTACTAACCTGGATGTTGCTGCTGGAACGAAATGTTTTCCCCAATTCCGTTTAACAACCGAGCAAGATTATAATTTAATACACGGTATAAAATCTGAACCTTAAATGTATGTCTCATAAATAAATTAAACTTTTTTTAGACTAAAATATATTTGGCTTCAGTCTACTTCCCTTGATGGAATCAACGTTTAAAGCATCGATCAATCGATTGATTTTCTTCCGTAATCTCTGTTCACTTTTATAAGCAATCTTGATAACTGTATTTATTTTTCTGTCATAGGTAAGGCAAAGATTTGGCAAAATGGTACTCTCCTCGCATTAATACTGCGTTCAAAATTAGTAGATTGAATAACCACGACAGTTCTTAGGGCTAGCTAGGATCCTGTACAAAGGACAGTATAAAAATACTGCTACAAGCGGTCATGTAGTAAAGTTGGGCAATAAGGAAATTATTATTTCTATTCATAAATTAAAATTCTTCAAGAAGAATTGCCCCCAATCCTACCAATTTGTAAAATTTTCCAATCAGAGCTCTTATATTATTTCAGTTTACATTCCTTAAACACGTTCATCTCTAGTGCATCAAGATTTCTTCAGTCACTCACAACCCTAACAACTCTACCTTGTAATAGTAGTTTTGGATAAAGTCCCCTTATGCAATAAGCAGTGCTTAATTGTTTCTGAAAGCGAGTATAAGGACAGACATGATAAAGTCGAATTGGACAGTTAGTTTCCTTTAAATCAGACTTTCCGTACATTCTACTCATAGTAAAGCCAGTAAGAAAAGGATCATTGATTGGTTCTCTTAGTAAGTTTGGAACTCAAAATTCCTTAGAAAGGAGCTTTCAATAATTTTTCAAATCGTTCAATTAACTTAGGGACGAGAAGTTGTTAAAACTACGAAACCTATTCCACAGTTTTATGGTCTTACGTTGCAGCATAACCTTCCCAGGCTATTCAAAAGCTTACAGGCAAGACAAGTGAAAATGAAAGTATTGCACGAACGAAAGGGAACACATGTACGTAATTGTAATGTGTAAAATGTAACGTAATGTAATAAACTAGCAAACTGTCAATCGTAGGAGAACCTGTTTTTTAAGACGCAATCTTCCTATCTCACACGGCACAACGGCTAAGCAGGGCTAGGAACATTCTTTAAGTTAATTCCATTTGCGAAAAACGAGTTAAAAACCAGCACATACAAGCTAACGTTAAAAAGTCAATAGCCCTGCCATCCCTTTAGTTGGCATGCCTCTGCTAAACCTAAATCCCTTAAAATCTCTAATCAGTACTAAATTAATTCGAGTAAACTGCCGAATCTCATGCCTTGCATGTTTTTTTTGGTAACTAACCCAACAAAACTTTCAGAACCCTAACTGACTTCCTTGCTGAAATTGTGGAGGAAATATTGAAACTTGCTCTTCATCAAATTCCTTGGACAAAGTAGCAGTCTTCCTACCGATCCCGGTAAACTTTATGTACCAATGTCATGAATACTTAACTAGCATTAAAGAAAGCGGCAGTGGGATGAGATGGGATGAAACCCAGTCTGATTATTAAGTGTATTAATATTACAATTTGATTATTATTCCCATCCTTGTGGCTTAGTCATCTTTCTATGCATATCATCAATCTCAGTAATTAATGACGTGGATGGACTCTCCCGGTTTAAGTCATATACGGTTCGCAATAATCAGTTGAACATCGGGGCCTTGACTTTTAATCAAAAGAAGGAAATATTTATAAGCAAGCTTAAGAGAAGGAAGAAAAGGAAGAAGGCTGATGTGTGGAGACTTGGTCGTGGAACAGAAATATTAATTTAATCTCAGTTCACGCCACCCACCCTCGTCATAAAAATGTTTCCAGTTTTCCCAGTTAAAGTTCTCCTGCTGCTGAGAGTATACAAAACAACAGTAAAAACCTCTTAAAGCAGCTTCACATCCCACTCTCACACGAGAAGGAAGCTAGAGGAAACGTCTTGGTTCTTCTGGAAGGGATTCAAAGGAGAAAAGGTATAAACTTGAGGGCTGTGGCTCAGCATATCGATCCATCATCAACAACCTCCGATCCGAGAGGTATCAACCCCAACCCAAAGCATCTTTCCGGAGCAAATGATACCAACACCACTGCTACCCGAATCCGGCTTCATAATTCTATTCTTTAAACTCACGCCTTTCTACTTACACACTACTGCTGACAGATTGCTAAAGTAGCAGGTACAGTCAACAGTAGATGAAATCCATGTGCATCCTTTAAAACTTGTGACAACGATCAACAAAATATGAACTAGATTGGAGGAGAATAGTTTACCTCTTTCAATAATAAGCACAAATAATTCAATCGTCTTGATATCCAAACGGACACAAACAAGTATATGAAACTAATTATTAAAATACAAGAAACAGAGGGATTTCCTATTGCCACAACCCTTCGGCCTGGCATCATATTAGGGAGAACTTTTTGACTAAGACCTTGCCAGCTTACAACTTCTGCCTTTTTCTCACCCAACGGAATCGGGTAACCTTCGTTTCCTTCTTCAAGATACTTATTGCCAATCTAAATAAACCAAAACGTTAACTGCGAAAGTACACCTTCCCGTGGATATTTCCTGCCTCACTGCACTGACGCCATTTTTCCCTCGGCACAAGAAAATGAAAAACTTATTCCCTAGGGGAATACATTTATATGTAATGAGAAGGACTGAGGTTCGGTTTGTAGTGAACCAGCACCAAAGAATAAAACCCGCAACCGGTGGAAATCTTACTAAGAAAGTTTTTAATGATTTCTGCCCGTATCGTATTGCACTCCTCCTTTCATCAAATATGTATACTGGGGTAGTACAAGGCGTAAGTGAAATTGATCCAGAGTCCAATTTATTTCAAAGACTAAACTTTAAAATATCTTGAACTTTGACCTAATCGCTTTTGGGCTGCCTTTCGTTTAAATTGCTAGATCACTGCTTCTTTGCTACGTTGCCCAATGAAATACTTCTTTGAAAACATTTCAAATTGAAGCAATCGTTGAAAGACATTTTATATTTAGCAGTGGCACTGTTCCTGCCACATTCCACTTGAGTCTACTAGAATTCGAATAGTGAATTTCACGCTATCTGCTTAACGTAAGTCCCAGTTGAATAGGATAAAATCCACATTCACGTAAATCTAGAGGTGAGGTAAATAATACGCGTTGTCAACCAGTTCAATATTTGACACTTGACACAAATGACTGCAACCTGATCCTGATAGTTTAGAAATAAGCTAAATATGTCACGTTTTCGTTTATGCACAGAACATCTTTTGATTTTCTGATTAAACAGGATTAAAATGTCTACTCAATGCAAAGGCTTTTTTAATGTCTTTTCAATTTAAACTCGAACTCAGGGACTAAAAGTTGATGGATAGATTTTCATTACTTCAATTTGTGCTTACTGTTAAGTAACCTTAAGCTAATTTCGTTTCTTTTTCAATCGTGGAAACTATGAGACTGTTTTTCGATTTGATGCCGCAAAGTCCACAAAAACCGCTTAGTACGGCCTGAAGAAAAAAGTAGACCAACATTGCACCAGTGATGAATATCGAGGCATAAGTTGCAATAATGTCCCAGGAGTTGTATTGAAAGTAGTTGAGTTTCCTTGAAGCAGATCTCAAATGAGGGGCAACTATAGCCCATTTGATAGTTACAAACAAAGTCAACTCAAACCTCCATGGGATATTGTTACATTAAAAAAAACACTCCTCGTTCTAAAGGGTCACCCGGCTGATTTTTAAAAACTTTTGAAAGTTTAAGGACGCTTTCTCGATACCTAAATTCAGCCGTCAGTTAAATACCGTCTTGTTTATTTCATGTATGTAATTCCATAGACTAACTTAGGATTCAGAATGACTGTGTTAATAGTATGGACTAAATCCTCCTCATTTAGGTCGTTCCATTCCAACTATTCAAGAAAGCCGTGAGATTTGGCTTGAATGGCTTCAAGCTTTGGTCTTCAAACATGGGTATTCCCACAAGGGGTACTCCATGGTAAATACTAAATAGCTTCCTCCGTACTCCCCCACAGTGTGTTATGAATAGTTTGATTTTGGGATGACCCAGAAGATCTTATTGTGGAAGCCACCTGCTCAACTTAACGTTTTTGGAAAGGTCTGACATGGTCTCCTTCTCCCATTTCCACAGAACTTGAAAAACCGGATAGGAACATTTTCTGCTTCTGTTCAGACATTTGGCTACCCTTCAGAGCAGAACCCATGCTAAAAAAGATGAAACCCTCTTTACTGCTTGAAACTCATTCTTCTAAATCCTACATGGACATCATATTTGCCATTGCAAAACTTTATGCCAACGTTTCTCAGATACTTTGAAACCCAGTCTTACTTTAGGCAATGGATTCGCCGACTTGGAATGAATACCTCCTACATCAATAATATCAGGCAGGTAAGGTCTCGGTTTTGAAATGCTGAAGTGACTATTTGATAAAATGATGGACTCATTTCCCAAACTTTTATGAACTCTTTCTATACAACTTGGTCATCTTTACTTCAAAGTGGAACCTCAAAATGACCTCTAGTACAACATTGAATCCGAAATTCTTAAAGCTCTCTGAGAAAGTCATCTTATTTGTGTAGCCCAGGAAAGGACTCAGGACAAAGTACTCTGTGAAGTGACCCACAATCCTACTAATAACGAATTGAGGTACAGCCGCCGGTGTAAATAGGACTAGCGGAGCCTTTAGTTTGTGAACTAGCCCTAAAATACAGTCTTTACGTAAAGGCTGGAGGAAAACAAGATCAAAATATTGATCCTGAAAAGCTTTCACCTCTGGAATGTCGTAACTTTTACTACAGACTTCACCAACTGTATCAAGCATAGTGAAGGGATTCAAACTTTGACCCGATTCCTTCATTTGAAACATCTTGTACTTTCCTTCAATCATTTCCTCAAGGTCAAGGGAAGAGATCTCCTTGATATTTTTCAAGTCTTTGGTCTTTTTAATCGGTGATGCGTTATGTAATTTCATGGCCCCGTTTTGCAAGTTCCTCAAGCAGGGGAAAGTACGTCAATCTCTGACTTTTGCTGGAGTAAAAGGATATGGCGAGAATTTTTTCAGTGGAAATTTCTGGAGCTAGAAATGCAATTGCCATTTCCAGCGAAAGGATGTATAAACTTCTCATTTTGTCATCCATTCCAATTGCTAAATAACTTAAATTTAAATAAACTTCTACAACTTATTTGAGAGAGAGGATTCATAAAAAGCTGCAAATACTACTTCGTTGTTTTGCTTAGTAGTTCAAGATATAAATATAAATTTTCTAATGGACTAAGACTGTCATTCGAGACCTGCAGATCCACCGTATGACCGGGTGATAAAATCTTGCTAAACTAGATAAAATCATATAAAACTACGTCCTCATTGTTACTACACAACTCCAGTATTAATTATTTTTTTAAATGCTATATTATAAAAATCATCGAAAACCATATACTACCAATTAAATAAAATTAAAGAAGCTAAATTCCCAATCATTTTTGCACTACCAATAATAAACACAATCCCATCTCAAAAAGTCATAGAACAGAGAAATGTTCATGAAATTCCTGAAAAAGTATAACAGCCATCCTACCTTGCAGGTATGATGCAAAAAATAAGTCTCAAAGCCTCAACCACCACGGGTTTCCTGTTATGCTGTCAAAGCTGGACAAGCTGTAGTTTGAAACTGACTTTATTTTCTTATCCAAATACTCGATAGACTTAGTGACTAGAAATTCCAAACCAGTGTTAAAAGAGCCAGCTCATAAGAATACGCTAAATAATTCCGTAAGTTATTGTCAACTAAGATAACCACTGTCACTGTACCGTCGACAGCTACAGATGAATGGTATCAGTTAAGATTAACACAGTCTTAAACTAATTTTTCCCCAGAAACAATCATATCTATAAAGGCATCATGTCACATTAAGGTGTTTAAGCTCTGCTGGATGCTCTTTTTCACATACATAACTTATTAAAAACTGCCAACATTTACTACTGACGATGAGTAAGTACTATTCTACTATGATCTAAATCCATACATAAAACACAATATTTTTGTTTGACAAAGAAAGTATCGAGAGCAAGAAAGGTGAGTGAACAACATCCACTCCCCAAACACTCCATCCATCTTTAAAGTATGCAACTTTACTCATGTAGCTTCCTAGGTAATGCTATAATGTCAAATTCGAACATTTTTAGTAAGCTTTGCCTTCCACTTAACATACAAATGTGGAACATTCACAGGTAGATGATAGCATGATTATTCCTCATCCTCAACTTCTACCCGTACTATTAAATATCTCATCCCCCAACTCATACGCAATTTACGGATGGAATATATACTCTCCTTCGCAATAATATTGTATTTAATGCAGAAAGAAATGGAAAATGATGAAAACAGGTTTTTCTCCAACACTAGTTTTGTCCGATGAATATATTAAAAACTCCCATGTAAAGTCTTCCCTGCCTACTACTAGAAGCAGCTCTTAAGATATAAACACTGAATTGGATTTAATTTTTTTTAAAGAAAAACCTTCCACCTAACTGGCTACTAATATTTTGAGAACATGATCTGAAACAAAGTCTGCTTTTATTTAGTACCTTTATTATTATTACATGGAATCTTCCCTTACTTTCCATTATTACATTTACATATCAATCCCTGCAAATTATTATGTAAATAATCTCACCCAGCCCCAACCAAACTGCTTTACCAACCATTAGGAAAGCAGTATATAGAAGTGAGTGAATAAAAATTGCATGTGTAGAGAGATTCAGCATCGTGAAAAAGTCTAACGCAACTAAACTATACTTTATATTATGCATCAAAACCAGAAAGTTAACAAATCGATCTCCAACTAGAAGAACTCATCGATAACCAATTAAATAGACGGGTTTAAAAGCTGCCCAGTTTGCAATTTTAAATTTGCAAATGTGCAAAAGGTTGAAGTGAAAGCAATAAAATACTCAGTAAGAACCAGAGAAACGTGTGACACCTTCATCAAATCTCAGAGAATGTCACTGGCATCGTCCATAATCCAACCATATTTCCAAGGGTGTGAATACTCGTTAGAATGCTCAGAAAAATCTAGCATTTCCCAATAATAATGGTCTACTTTAAAAGATTTTGCAAAGACATGGTGGTCTCAATTAGCCAAATAACTTGCAGTTAGGGAGGCATCTGCTCACTGCTACACTTTTCTTAACTTCATCATCAACCGTGAAGATATAGATTCCCAGAATAAATTACTCGATCATAAAATCTCCACTGACCACTACGTGGACCACTGCATTATTGGTTTAGAATATAAGCAGGGGCTGCATAGCCAAGGGTTTCTTTAACACTGCGAAGTCATTCATGAATAAATCTTAATGTAAGGTGGTACATGTTTGAAGGGAGAATACTTGATAAGGCCAAAGACAAAGCAAGTTCGTAAGTTTAGGTCCGAGGCCGAGTTTCTTACAAATCCGCAGGAGTATAGAGTCCAACCAAAAAAGCAAACAATCCCAATGCCATGGGTCGGTCGTTGATGGCAGAACGTAAAACATGACATAATAAAACATTACACAAGTTACAATAATCCAGCCACATCTTCTCTGTTCTTATAAACCCAAACCTTCTCACTCTCTCTCTCTTCCTCCACTTCTTTAGAATAAGATCTTTTAAACGTGAGAGGGATGTAAAAAAAATTAAAAATTCTTTCACCCTTAGAAGACCAACAAAAAAAAGTTTTCCAAGACCGACCACTAAACCAACGACCATACATATAAAGCTAACCGATACCAACCAGTTTTGTGTAATCTACGTGTACGACCCTAGTCGACGGAGTACCATCTCTCCCTCCAGTAAAGTATAAATAATATTTAGGGATTCATAGTTGATGGTCATAGGCATTATAGCATCATGGTCATCACCACCGCCCTTGCATCCTGTTCTGTTTCTGTGACCATGTCCGTCCGAGTCGGATCCAGCGGACTGGGGAACCTCCAACATCACCACCTTCTTCAGGTAACTAATGATAATTCAGGTGGTGGAGTTGGTTGGACTGATGTAAATATATTTTTCATATGCAGGGAATACGTATTTTGTGGTCTGTAGTGCTGGGATAACTTACTATCTATGTACATAGTCAAAGCTAGAAGAGGTGTTCAGTTAAGGCTAGGAAAGGTGGTAAGTTGTAGCTGAGATAACCCAGCCGGAGGCATTTTCTTGAAGAATAAAATGAGGATGATGCATATGCCTACAAACTCAGCATAAGATCACAACAGAAAATAAAACTCTCACACATACTACTGTAATTGCTTGTTAAGACGCTGGCACTTCTCATAATCTCGTAAGCAGCAACGTGACCGTCTTTAGCCCAAGATATATTGAAAATATGATACTAGTAAATGCTTCTGCTTTTTACAGCTTATTTTTACTTATCCGCATCTGACCACCTGTATTTCGTTGAACTGCTACACATACTGGAAAAATGATACATTGGAAGTATAAAATTGAATACCATGTCTGTACGTAAATTAGTTAATTACCAAAGATAACCTTCGGATGCTCTCATAAAGAAATAGCGCTATATACTGTATAATAACAAATTATTTTCAGCGGGACTAAGGTCAAAGGTTAGCATAGAGAAATCAGCTCTACTAAAAGCCTGTTTTCCAGAAAAATAGCAAATAATTAATACACTCCAGCGTCCAGCCGCCTGATTATACATATTTTCAGTCATCATTTCAAAATATAAAACTTTAAACTAACTTTAATCAATATTTAATTATATTACTTACTACTGCTCTATTTCCTAGCTGGCATTGGCAATCATACCGTACTAGGTCTTTATGCTCAGTGTTCAGGCTAATCCCGGACAAATCAAAAAGCTTCCAGCACCAGCAATCGTATGAATGCTGTAAAATCATTTTATTTTATACGCCAGGACAAGCGATCCCACATGGATAACATGCATACATACGAATTAAGTCGTGTAAACGGAGAGTTAGTGGAGTGGATATAGGTCAAAAATGAAGTTGCTGTGTTGTAGCTTCATTAAAAAAGAGTCGGGCTATTATCTTCTATCTTAAAGGTTTCTAGGTAACGTGGAATACAAACTGTTGCGAAGACCAGCCACCGCCACCAGCCACCGTACAGTTCAAACGGTTCCGTGCTACAAGAGTATTATTTTGAAAATCGAAAACATCTACGACTATCGCATATCGCTAAATTTTGCTACTAAATCAATTGCAGAGGCAGCAAGAGTACATATTACGGACGAATGGCTTTATGGTTGGAAAGGGAAAGAAGAAATTATTTTTGATAAGTACCCCATAATGTACGCATTCAGTGATTGCTCTGAAATACTCTTTCTGTGCCAATCCCCATTTATACTGTCTTTCCAGGAAAATGAATTCTAACGAGGCAGTTATTTGCATGGTTAAATTCAGAAGGTATCTTTTATTGATGATGCCGAGCGATCCAATTTAAGTTAAGGAATCGATGACTTTGCATAATTCCAATTCCAACCTTCTCACAATCATCCAGGGCGGAGTTAGATAACAAGAGCAATCCCAATATAATGACATACGCCAGTTTAAAGTAGTTTAAAAGTTAGATTTTTGGGACAGAGCAATATAATATTTAAGTTGAAAACCAAATCGTGTAAAACATGGTTGGTTTCATGCATAAAGTCTAAAAAAGAGTTATTCATGCCAAAAATGAAAAGTTTAAGTTATCTTTGTCGAAACCAGTATCAGGAATGATATCTATTTCTGTAATTAGAATTTCCCTGTATGGTTTATAAAACCCATCCCGAATAAAGTTATGATTCTAACCTAATTTTGTACACATTGATAACTTTCTTCAGCTGGAATAAGTTCTTTGTTCTAAAGGTCAAAATCATGCCGATAATCCATCCTTCATTCGTACTAAGCTAAATGCAGCCGCATACGCTTAGTAGCACGAATTAAACTTAACTTTCGGCAATGGAGACATTCCTGTCATGGCACAAAGTCACAACGGGAACTAGAGACTCACGCGTCACTGTCACCGAAGTGACAATATGCCTCCCAAAAATAATATTATTATGTTTAATACTGAAACACGAAATAAACCAATAAAAAAACACATGTTGTGGCTTGGTACCGGAAGGCACGGGTTCCTCCCAATTAGTTTCTCTTTCTTGCTACGTTTACTCATAAATAATAAGTAAATCAAACTTGTTTTCTGATTTTTCGGTGAGATATGGTAAATATTTGAGAATCCCTTTGACAAACAATTTCTGTTGTAGAATTCTCTAAAAGTTTATGCTTCCTGAGGATTCTCTTCTTCATCCCAAAATGGAAAACAAGCTTAAGGCTCACTTAAACAGATCAATTAACTTGTCAGCTATTTATTTCCGCTTTCCGTACTACTACTAGTAAACATTAACCTACTGCTTTGTCATTTGTAGTTAAAACATTATTGTCCAAATTTAAAAAAGGTAAACATCAATTTATCGCTAGCTTTGTTTACAGTTTGCGATCCTGATAACCAGAGCACAATAGTTAGTAATAGGAATGAATTAGGCCCATTGGATTGTCAGAGATATAAATTAAGCCGTGTTATCTACAAGACTTCGGTAACCCTACTCCGTGTCTTGTTTTCGGTTTCAATTTCAACAACACAAGATTAGAATCTTTGTTGGTTTTTAATCCACGTAAATCTCAAATCCAATTCAAAATCCTCTCATGCAGTGCGATGTGATATGGTCATAAAATTGGAATTTGATTCTGCAATCTGCTTATCATCTCATTCCCATTCATTCATTCTCCTTTTGTACTTCAGTAAAGTGGGCATATTGGCTTCCTCTGTTCTTCAGTTAGTTAAATAGTGACTGAAGCAGGGAGTAGTTAAAGTTTGATCATTTGAATTTTACGTTGCAAGGCAACCTTTACTTCTGATGAATACTATCAACCAAACCAGTACAACCACCAACAAATTTACTTGATCTGATCGTCATAACTACAAACCAATTGCTTACAGTGACAGTAATAGTAAATGTAATGTGATTATTAAGATGAGCTCTATCCTGTGTTCTTTTCTTAATAGTTTAAAGAATTGGAGAAAAAATTACACAAAAATGTGGACAGAACTTGTAACACTTTTAATTTCAATTTTTGACGCTGGATTAGTAGGTTGGGAATAGACAGAACAGAATCAGAACAACGCATACATTTTCAGAATTTCCAGTAAATTATTGTATTTTTCATGACTGCTTTGGAAATGTAATGCCTTAAGACCACAAGAATTACCAAAAACTTTATGAAACAGACTGTGAACTATCCTTTAAATTATGGATTTCGAATCTTTTAAAAATGTTGCTAATACGGCTAAATGTTGCTTCTTAATTTTTACGATAACACAGTACATTTAAAACTCGATTAAATAAAACGATTAACTGCTACAATTTAATAAACCGTTTCAACCATCTTCTCAAAAGCTCACTATTTTGTACGATAGACCGATTTAAAGTACAGAATTCATGAAAGGAAGATCCTAATTCCTGAAGAAGCATATATCTTCGGCATTCATTGTCGTCAACAACAAACCCCGCACTTCACGAATTAACCCCTTCCCCCGTTGTAGTTCCCAGCAGTATAACTCTCCAGGGGTACGTGTCATTAAAAAATAATCCCCACCGCGCATCATTTATAGTAGAAAAATCGGGGCTTGAGGTCTAGGGAAATAAAGTCGGGAAATAATGTACTCTGCAGTTGCAGTAGCAACGTACCCTCTCGATAGAACATCTTTTTATGCCCAAAAATACAATGTTCTACTACTATTCTTTTACTGCAGTTGCAGATCAGCAATAAGGAGCAAAGGTCATCGTCATAAAGTCATAGTAAATGTATGCAAAAAATAAAACAGAACAATATTATTTTACACAATGTAATGGATTAAAGTTGGGATCTATAAAGTTTCAGTTTCATGGCTTGTTGACGGTTATTGCCTCTGCCTTTTGTTTGCGCTGCTGCTATTGCGGTCGGTGTATGACCACGTCATAACGGAAAAAAATGTATAGACTAAAGAAGTTGACAGAAAGTCTTCTCAATATCAAGTGGATTTGATACTCTTCCTCAACCCGATATTTACCCTTCACATAATAATAACTGTAATAATCAAGTTTTATATGCCCTTGTACTTTCTTTACTTCTGAGGATGTCATAATATTTCGGGTTATGTAAATAAATAAAAATGTACAAAGTAAAGTCTAAACATTTTGCAATTCTTTCCTTAATCTTGTATGTCAACACACCGAGCGAGCCAGCGAGGGATCTAACCAAACTAAGCGTTTTATTTCAAGCGTCCGATTTAATTTCAACCAACAACTTTCAATTTCGATTGTACATATTTTTAGTAAACTAGCTTTCTGGTGCCCCATGCCTTATTCAGTTCAATATTTATGTAAGTTTACAACTGCAACTGAGTAGTAGCATTAGTTTATCCCTCTATACAAAATCCTCCAGAAAATCAAGGACATCCGTGCATGAAAAAGATTATCTGCATACGCTACATATTCCGTATTGGTAAAACATTTTTGGGACGGACGTCACCAAAACCTTCAATTATTATTATCTTATGTAGATTATCATTGCCTCTCTAACTCTACTCTAGCTCCAACTTTTATGTCGTGCATGCAATGTTTGCCAACCTTGATTGAGTTATGTTAAATATGGGTTGATTTTACTTAACGTTCGTTCGTGGAGAGTGAGTGTGAATGTTAAAATTCAATTCGGAGATTCCTCATGATCTAAATGCACAAACATGAGTGTGGTTGCACTATCTAGTAATAAAGAGCAAGGTTAGGATGATATTGATTGATACACCAGAAAATTAAACCACGTTACTTTAACCAGGAGGAAAACTACCAACCGACTGTCTAACTGCTAATCCTGATTAACAAATGAATCATAGTAATTCAAATAATTATAAAACGCTTTCTTATGAACCACGAATACGTTTTCTTACAACGAAATTGTGAAGTTAGAATAGTTGATATATTAGGGAAATTGGATTTTTTTGCGCTGCTACTTTAACTAAAATTTAATTTCGGAGATGCTTTAATTCAGTAGGTGAATCTTATCTTTATGACCTGAAATTACAAGAAACAGTAGCATACTTAAACTTCACCCAGTTCGTAGCTAAACTGTGTGGCCTGTTATGCTAAGTTTAAGTTTTAAAAAACATTGTCAATGATGCTAGATGCACATAGCAGCAGAGCCCATCTAATATTGCATGCGTATGGAAAACAGCCATTGTCATAAATCAATCAACAAAATCTCTGGTTGCTCAGGCTTACACATTGACAATAGTGTGGGCTAAAAATTAAAAAACAAACACCGGCTAAAAAAATTAAGAGGCATTTTAATTCTGCTCGTCTTGGACATGCATGGCTATTTTTATATCTTTTACAAGCCGAATTTCCTTTCTTGCTTTGGGAATTAATATGTTTCCTCAATGGAGCTCAATTTAACGATCTTTTTATGCTGCAAAAAATATTTTTGACTTTAAATTATTCAACAAGCAAACAATATATACCTCCTAACATCATATCATGCATGCTAATGCTAACAATATCCCGCACCCGTCAACCGTGTGAACTGATGAAGTATGGATTCGAATTATAAATAAGTAATCATCATAAATCTGCTTGAAACCCCGCTTTTGACGTGATCATAATTTTCACTAATTATTGCTCAGGCTTCCATAGTTATCATCCGCTTTACAAATATGATACTATAAATTGCAAATCTCCCGAGAATAAGGAAGTTTGTTCACAAAACGGGACTAAGCGTGGTCTAGTAACATCCTGCTGTAGGGAATCCTGTATTTCCATAACTTATATGAGTATAAGGATCATGGAAGCTATCCATTTTTGAACCCAAAAACAAATTTATTAAAAACCTGCAATTTATTTTCATGAACGGGCAACTCGAAACTCGATTAATATAATTAAACGCTAAGGCACAGAACCTGCTTCAATCTCAGATTATTGCACCCAGATCCATTTATTTTGTAGGAAAATTCATAATCTAAATCTACACAACTAGGTAACTACCATTCCTCCACCTTAACTAAGACAAGACATCTCATTCTCATATCAGTATGTAGGAAAAGTAACCTCATACGCACGTACATGGTTTCATTTGACATGGGGATTTGCCATACCCTCTTAAAATATTTTTTTTAATGTACCCTCTTCCACCTTCCTAGAACTTAAGAAAGGGAACGAAAGATGTACTGCAACTGACAAAGAAGACTCAAAGGTTATACGTAGCTAGGTTTAAGGTCCCTGCAAGCAAAAGGAAAGAGAGACCTTAAGGTAAACATGTGTGGGCAGTTTGGCCCATTAAAGGCTTAGTCATCTCATAAGGCTTCTCAAAAAATGAAACAACTTTTCGATATTTCCAAGGAAAAAATTATGCAAAAACCACGATGGGTCCGATGGGTGATATGAATTCTAGATCGTCTGGTTTTAAAATCAGACAGCAACCCTCGTACATAGTTTTAGGTGGATATTTATTTATTTGGTCGAAGCAAATTCTCAAAGCCCTTCCTACCGTTTAGCATATTTGTTGTATTATTGGAAGGAAGACTTCACCTCTGCATATGCCACATGCACATTTTGTGACAAATGCATTGTGCTTATCAGTTCAATAAGTAAGCAAAGATTTATTCACCCACCATATTATCACCATGTACCACGATGATAAGGATAAGGAATGCTAGATAATGCTAACTAAACTAAACTACAGATCTCCATCCGAATCGCTTAGAAAAGTAAGCTACGCTGCTGCTCCATGTTATTTTGATGTAGGTAGGGTGTAAATAATGATTCCAATCCTACAAAAATATTTTGGTGACCTCCATATCTACTACAATTCTAGTACCTAAGTACCAATCTACTACCTATGGCTGCCTTCCTCTATCTTTTGTACTTTCCACGGATGACCCTCGAGCCTTAAAAATGTATTTTACTTTCCGAAAAGGTTTCTTTCATCCACACAAAAGGTTTTTCTGCCATTATTCAAGGGAATGTATTATTATAACTTTATCTGGGAAAATTATTTACTCCTTTATACTCAGGTAAGGCAGGTATGGAGAGGTTTTTACAAATTGTGATGCTAAATCCAAAGCTTCACGCCATGTATTACGCCACTTACAACGAGTACAGTACATAATGAGTAGAGTAGGCTGGTGGATACCCGCCTAAAATTGTCAAAATGACAGTTAATTTTTGCTATAATTGTGTACGTAAGACCCACCAATTTCTACCTTATTTCCTCTCAATTATGTTTTTTTTCTTGTGTATCTCTACCAAAATGCAAATTCGTATTTTACTTACTATAAGCTCATTATCAGCTTTTCCCTGCAGATTACTAGTACATTTATTGACAGCCCGATGATGCTGCTAAATACCAATCGGACCAACAATCGACGAATTGTCTCAATAACAATGGAATTAAAAATCACGCGTTAATAGAAATAAAAGAACAAACAAAGACCTAAAAGCAAGTATTAAAAGACAATGGAAATATGTTATATGATAAAAGTAATAAAAAGTTAGAATGCTCACTTGAATCTCTAAAATCCATCCGAGTTAAGTCCGCCGCTGCGCTTCCCAGCGCTACGCTGAATACAGACTGGCAGTAGTTTAGTAATTTTTATGGATGTATTACAAATACAACCAAACTTTTAAAAACTATTCTTCTCCGGCGTTATTAAGAACGACTCCACTTGCACTTAAATGACAACTTCTGAAAATGATTTCAATGAGCTACTTTTTCACGGCACAACATCATAAAAACCCCTCCTCGACGTGCCATCACGCCTATTTTGCACCAAATGTATTAATAATATGTCTGGTTAGTTATTGTAGTGCTTATATCTCGTAAAGTTTTCAAAATTCAATAAACAAGCACAGTCTCAGTCAAAATATTCATCCTTATTGCACCCACTGTGAGGAAAAATAGCTAGCTTATTGTTTTTTCATTGTAGTGATTAGCATTGAAGTTGCATGCCAAATTATTACATAGATAGTTTTCCCAAACTTATTGCAAAAGTGGTTTAAAGGATATTTTATTTTGGCGACTCGGTTTACTTTCTGGTTTCTGGCTTGTTACAAGTCCACAGCAATAGCCAACTACAATGGTATTCGTTTACGTTTTATTCGTTAAGGTTTAAGGACGAGTTAGCTCAAGATTAAAAATCGTTTTAATTATTAAAAAGTGGATTGTCTTCCAAGAATAATTGTTCATTGTATTGTACTCTTTTGCTTGCAGTACTATTATTACGGCGGACTTATTGGGTTCCTTGTTTCGTTGCTGCTAATTGTAGTTGTCTTTTTACGTAAAAAAAATGCACTTTTAACGTATGCACAAATCAAATTTAAACATTGATTAAAGTAGCAATGGAGTATGCACAAGGGCTGGGAATCCTTGTCGTCAAGTATTTAGCGGAAGACAATCAAGATTGCACACAAACTGACAGCAACTTCGTTCAATTTCCAACGAGATCTGATCTGATCTAATCCATCCAGTAGTACTCAGTTACGGCTGGATTGATTATTAAAACCTTATTCCTAAACGTCCTTCCGGTTGTCGAGGTTCGGATACACAAAACTGTCACCTTCCTGGAAAAAAAACCAGTCATATTCCATCAATTAATTTGTCTAAAACCGGTAAATTACTCATCGGAAACTACAAACAAACCGTAGTAAAAATAAACGTGCTCAATTTATAAAATTAGCGTCATGAATTGTTTTTTTTAACAAACTCAGAATCCTCTCCATTTTAATCAAATCCCTTCCTACCTAATCCACAGAAAAATACAATTTCCCTAAAATTGTAAAAAAAATATAAAAAAGGTTATTTCAAATATAAAAAAAATTACGGCATAAAAAGTAACCTTATTCTTCCATGATTTCCAAACTAAAAAAAAAACTTTAAAAACCTTATTACAACTAAAACAAAGGATAAATATTTCCCCAAAAAAAACTAGCATCCTTCACTCACATTATATAAATCCCTCTCTTTAAAAACACACTAAATACCGTATTTCCCTTTTTAATTCCTAACATCCTAATCCTAACCCGGAATAATTCCCCCTCCGGTTTAATTCCCCCTACCTAACTTTCCCCTCCATATCGAAAGTTTATTTTCAATTATTCCAAGTAATAAATAAAGCCCCAGGAGGGGATTAAACAACAACTTTAAATCATCCATTTTAATACATTTAAAAATCGTTATTTCCTTGTTTACCTCTTCCTTTTCTCCTCCAACCAGCTCATGATTCACCTTTTTTTAACTTCATCCTTCATCAACTCCAAATTCCTTACTTTTTCCAAATTAATTCCATTTATTCATACCGATTAGTCCGTGAGACTAACAACTGGCCAAATTAACGTTATTTATTAATTAATCCCACGTCAAACAGGGTTTCTTCCTCATCCTCGAGTACATTTTGCATGGAGGAAGTTAAAAATAATGCCAGCGTTTCTTAAAATGTTAACATAATAAAAACTGTAGCTTTTTCTCTCGTTCCTCCACTCACTCTACGCTATCCAGCTACTTACTAACTACTTTACTCGTATTTAGTGAGTTAGTTTTTCACCAAGTGGTAGTAGTAGTGGTGGTAGTGGCCGTGTATGTAGGTAGTATTTAGCTGATGTTATGTTCAACTTTGGCCAGAATCATGTTATTTTGTGAGTGAATAAAGTTTATAGTACGAATGAAACAAGGCCCAGGACAAACCTCTTTTTTTCTGTTAAAAAATCCCAGTAAAAAACAGAACAAATGCTGTGAGAGGGCTGCCTTGCTTATGGTTGGAGTTTGTAGTTTGTAGAGTTGTAGTATTCTTAGGGTAGAAGCACTACATACGTAGATACTTTGGTTGGGTATGGATTCTAGGGTACTTCAGTGGCATGCCCAGTGTATAAACTACGAGCTCGTCTCCCAAAAACTAACAAAGTATAGCAGCTACTACTACTACTACTAGGGATGCTGCTGTTAGTTAGTACTACTGATGGAGATAGGGTGACCTCTTTTTGTTTGGGCTGGTAAGAAGGGACCGAAAGGGAAGTTTTGTAGGGGAATTGAAGAGATTTTGGCATGGGGGTTACCACTGGGGGTACGAGGGCAATGGTGCAACCACGAGGGGGAGACCAGGGGCAGGGGGTACAAATAGCATTAAAGGATATGAAGGGGTGTGGCTTAGTGGGGCTGGGTGGGTCTTAACGTGTAAAGGATAGGGCATATCGGGAATTCCAGGGGGTACATGGGAAAACTAGGGGGTACAATGTTCCCTTGTACCCCCACTGGTTGCTTCTATGTACGAGGGTACAGTGTACACCTGGTTTTTCAATGTACCCCCTAGAATTACTGACAGGCCCTGTCCTTTACATGTTAAGCCGGGTCCGTTCCGCCACACCCCCTCCTATCCTTTAATGCTATTTGTGCCTAGTATCCCCTCGTGGTTGCGATTATGAAAGTGTATTAACAGGGGAGGTTTGGGCCGTATGCTTAAGATGGGAAGTTCAGGTATTTTTTGTAAAAATATTAAATATTGGTTGTGGGAATAATTAGATAATCCATAATTAACTGCTTTCACTGGGAAAGTTCTTAAATACTTGTAGTTGATTTGGTAATACTGTGATACTCACTTTCACTTTTCGGCGATATGAAACCATTGATGTACGCCATATTTCTGTATAAATGGGGCATTTTGATACACGGTCAACAACTTTCTTTTATGTCTCAGGTCATCTTCGGTCCTTACCTTTTATAAATTCATAGAATATCGAATTTAGTTTACTAAAGTAAGATCTCTAAACTTAGTAATGCTGCTAATGTGTAATATTAACGCTTAAAATGCTTTGCTATGCCTTACTTTGTTGAATATTCTCGGGGTTGATTGAGACAATCTGGAGTAACTAACTGGTCGGATTCACGTAACGTCTACACAGGGAGGGATACAGAATGATATACAGATACGAAACCTTCCAGGAGAGTCCAAAAAATAATTTCGAAATTCAGAATTGGTAATCAAAACTCTTGGTCACCCTGGTTTACTACATATCTTACTTTTTACACGTTCCTCTTCATAGCCAGTCAGTTCTGTGTAACTCGGATTTGGGTTTGAACACTCAACTCTTCCGAAAGGGTGTACAGTATAATAAAGAGCTACAGGCTTACACTTATTTTTACACCGCGGGTATAAGAATCAGTATAGCTAACAAAATCCTATCACACTGAGAATGAATGATGCATGTGCTATGCCTGGATTTGTACTGTAGGCCTACGTTATACGATGTTGTTTCATATTTCAATCTGTACCCGATTTCAATGCCAGACGGAACAGTTAGTAGCTGCTACTGGTCCAATCGACTGCACTATTTCTGCTCTATTATGAATTTTGAGTATTTTCTACCTGAATCTCAAACAAAAAAGGTCTCTTCATTTTCTCACCTTTGGAAATATTTTCTTGACTATAAAATACGATGCACATCTTTTACTTAAATAAACTTCAAAGTAAAAATTCCTCCAAGGATCTTGAATTACGTATGCTTTCCCATCTCTGAATTTTCTCTTGAAGATTTCGGGTAGTTTCTATAAACTGTATGAAGGAGCAGGTAGTGCAGGTAAATAAAAAAAGTTCAAAGAAGTATGAATAATTTAGATACAAGGCATCCTAGTCATCGCATCGTGGTCATCGTTTACTTTGAACACTTGGTTAAGAAAAACTGTCAGTAACAAGAGGAAAATAAATGGCAAAGGCAACTCGGATCAATCCCAAAGGTTAGCGTATATTAACGTACGTACATACATATATACCCAAAAGGTAGATTCCTCCAGTAGCGCATATTACATTTAACGATAGTACGACTATAGACTACTACCACTTCTGCATTGATTCGGAGGATCATGGACCAACTGTACTGTAAAAGGTACGCATTTGAAACTCCGATACCCAATGAGTTCCGAACAATCCTAATCATGACGAAGTATCAATCTAATTTATTTACTATAATTATTATATAGCAGAGTTATAGTAGTCAAACCCAAGGCAGCCGTCGTGGTTCCTGGTGAAGCTCTACCTTATCAAAAGACGAGGAAGAAGTGACTCGTCTGCCTAATCTTATTCTAGTCAATGCTAGCTTTTCATATCAAAGAACTTAGTAGTGCGTAAGTTGTGCAAACTTGGGCTAAAATCCGAAACACAAAAAAGCAGAAATGTTATTCATTAGTCGCATTTCCAGAACATGAGTTTTTTGAAAGGACCTTAACTTCATAGTGTTTTTTGTATAAACAATAAACTTAGGTTATATTCACTGCAACCAGAGTGTTTTATCTTTTGACAGATTGGTTTGTACTAACATTTGATACACAAATTTGCTTAGAGTGTCATTTTGTATACCTGCTTCCCTTGCATCTCTCCAGCTTCCTTTCTACATGTGGAGTGAATAATAAAGCCACTGGTAAATAAACCCAGGTTGCCCTAACTCTAGTGGAAATAAATGCATTGGAGGCGTGAATCCAAGGCAGGTTTTCCTATCCCCTACAAAAAGTGACTCCATATAAAAGTGAAGTCCCACCGAAAAGGGATCGAGGATCCCAAAGTAACCGCTTGGAGCACATTCTACTCCACAAGATACTCCGGATTAGAGGTTGTCTTATGGGAAAATGTTAACCGGACGGGATCATTGAAAGGCACGCTGGAGTGCCAAAAGGTAGAATGGTTGTACAAAAAAATTCAACACTGCTGCTCCCAACGGTAGGAGTAATGCCAACGTTTACTATGGAGGCAGCACGGCAGCCAAACAGTATCAAATTCTGCTTGATTGCCCTCCAAAACTAGGGTTTTTCATTCAACCTTTCAATTAATAACTTTCCCTGTTGCTAACTTACTAAACTTTTAACTAAATAATGAATGGAATATATCTCTATTTGGTGATTTTCCGGTTGTTGTATAATGGGTAGTCTAGTTGTTTTCAGTAGGATGTAATGATTTTTGTTTATCCTGTAAAAGTGCATTAAAAACAGCAGAGAACAGAATGCTTTCTGACTACTGGTCGGGACAATATACGGTTATTTTAAATCTCTATGTTATTAGTTACCAGCCAAAACTTAGTCTTGTGGATTGTCGAAGCATGGCGACTTTGACTGGAGAAATTGTATGAATGATGCGTGCATGCATATACTTTGTTTGTCTGTATAGTTGAGGATTTCCTGCCGTAGCTTTGGAATAGGAATACATTTTAAAAACAACAGGATACACTATAATTAAAAATGTAACCTTCTTAACCGGTATTTCTATTCAGTTTTTCATTGCTCAATTTTGATAATTACCAGCCCCTCTGAGACGCTTATCGTGCAACACTCGCTGCATTGGACTTCGAAATCATAAAGTTGCTACAACTTGGTGATGTTCTGTAAGCGGTGTTAATTCGCAGATGTGAGATTCTCGATTTACTCACTTTTGTGCTAATTTCTTGCTGTGCTCTGCCTCTGCCTCTGTAATTTTAGAAGTTTGTAGATGTAAAAAATAACGGCTTCGAATTCCAGTACAAGAGGAGTGGTTCGAGACAGCATTGACAAAATCCAGAGTTATCTTAAATTGTAACTAACAAAGTCGCTGATGGTGCTATCACCGTTGCTCATATAAATGTGATCACACAGTACATTGAGTAATCCAATTTCCGTATACAATGATGAATTCCTAGCCAAGGGTATTCGCATACATTTTACATGGAGAAAGTATGAAAGTGCACAAGAGTAGCATACTAGGATTATCATTGTCTCTGCCTAAGAGTTGTGGGATAAAGTGAGAATTTAATTTAGGATCTCCTCGAGTAATTATCAACACGTTGTTAGTCTCAGCTCACACTCCCCACTTCTTAGTTCTAGCCACCTATATGCATCCTTCAACTGGGAAGTGATACTTTTGTCTATGGACAATGCATATACGCACGTATTCTGCTCTCATGGGGCTCAAGTATCAACACCAAAAAGCCAAATATTTAGTCTGGCCTTTAGCACGACAAGAAACGTTAATTTCCCAACAGCTAGCATAGCATTGCATTGTATATCAAATCCAACTCCAAATCCCATGAAAAAGCCTGCTTTCCCTTACTTATTCTATAAGTACTACTGCTATTCTTGCGACATTGGAATCCCTTGTCAAGGGTCCCTGGCCAGCATTCCACTTCTGTAGCACAATGCATAGTAGAAATGGATAAAATGAGGATGGCGAATTCCTGGTGAAAGTGCTTAACTTGTTCCTGGTGGTCGTCGTACCATATCATATCACGGTCGCATGACGGGATTTGAAAGCTACCTTACCTGTCCAAGAGAGAGGTAACCGAGGTACCCGTTAGTTAACGCAACAGTAACGACGAGAGCTCTAGCTCGAAGACGTTGTAGATGAGAGTAGATTGCTTTCACCTTGTGAAGCACGTGACGGTGGTTGGTCTGCTGTCATTATCCCATGCTACTCTGAGCCTTGAGCATAAGGTAGCTAGCTACCTTCTACTTTACTACAAAGAACTACCTTTGCCTCTAGCTATTACGGATGCTTATTTTTTATAGAGGTGTCGGTACCGGAACCCACCAACGCAATAGGTATAGGTAGGTTAGTTAGTTCCGTATAAGTGAAAGTTAGTGGTGGGGAGGGAGACTTCTAGATTAGGGTGAGGGAGGGATGTCCCTACTACTACCCGGGTAGTAGGGCTTGATTATGTTTAGTTTTGCTTTCCCTCGTCGTCGTTTCATCGTCGGTCGGTGTGAGTTGTTGATTTCCTGGGATGAAGAGGGGAAAGCGGTGAAGTGGATGGGCAGGATTCCCAGATGACACACAGGCAACCCTCGTAGCAAGTGGAGTTCGGGTTTATTATGCGATGGGAATACTCCGTGGAATACAGGGGTGCGGAGGTGGATGGAGGAACCCAAATTTGCGTCTTTTTGGGCCGAATTTCTTCAAAGTTTTATTTATATGCGTTATTATTAGTATTAATATTTCTATTCGGTTGGTCTGCCACCACCATGGAACACGAGGGAGTTACTTTACTTCACACAAGTTCCGGCTGCTATACAATGCAACAGTGGGTAGTGGTATAAATTCCTTGGCGAAGTTCCTTCCTAACTTTACAAAACATAACGCATGCTTTCAACTAGCAGCTTCTACTTATTAGTGAAAGTGACAAAGAAGATAGTAGCATATTATGATTCAGAACTTTATGCCAACTACTGCCGACATACTCTACTCTGAGTATTTACTGACTGCGGATATTCCAATCCTATGACTTGTAATATCTTTTTATGTCCCCTCATGTATGTTGGCTATCTACTTTGGTTCTGTCTATCTCAGTTATTCTGTTTTCTAGTTTTCTGTAGCCAAGAAAGAAGGTTCTATTTTACGTGGAATTTGCACCACTACTTACTCTTCTTTTGTGTCTTTCTCCTCTTTCTCTTTGCGTTTCCCGTTTTGAAAGTTACGGCAGGATCTCTATTTATTATATAATGGGAGTATGGGGGCAGAAGGAGGGGGGGACAGAATACGTTCTATGATGGATTTTCAAGAAAGACAGAAAGTAGTAAAATGGAATCTGATATGAGGATTCGACGTGTGTGTAGGATTCCGGGATGAATAAGTTAGTGTATGGGTGTACCGGTAGTATTATGTGGGAGTAGGGACGCGTTTGGGTGCAAATATAATCTACGAAAGGTTCGAAATAGGATGAATTGATCTCTAAGAAGCTTTCGCATGTCCACCATTCGGGGTTATTTTGACAGGGTGGGTTTGTTTGTAGTTTGTTGTTTGAGTTAGTATTCGGTTCAGAGGAGTGAGAAGTGTCTTGTGACAACCTCGTTTTTCATTTAATTTATGCTTGGAGAGAGTGCCCCTCTTCCAGAAGAGACCTCTTTATTGGGGAGTGGATTAATAAAAATTATAATTTTGCCCTTGGTCTCCTTTCGCTTGGTTTGTTTGGACAGCATTTTGAAAGAATGTATTTATTTCATTCCCCAGCTTATTAAAGGTTGAAGTACACTTGATTAAGAGATGGATGAAAGCACACAAGCAATAATGCACATTTCAATGCAATGCAATGCGTCCAGCAAAATTCTACAAAGCCCTTGGCCCCCTGGCACATTGATATTGGTAATTGGCAAGAAATAATAATTGACAATGTAGACCCTAGAGAATATATTCTGCTGAAATGGAGTCTGAATATGGACTCTTGAGTCTGGATAGAGTAAAATAAAATGAAAATAATACAGTCTTGGTTGAATAACGAGGTTTTGGTTTGATGAAATAGTGATTTGGATTTAAGTTGCCTTATTAAGCAATCTTATTAACCCAAGATTTATTCAGTGAGACTGTTATTTACATCGACAGATAATAGGACGTTTCCTATGAAGAACCCGAGTTATTTGTTAACAAGCGTCTTCAATTTATTTTAAAAATTAAAATAAAAACCTTGCAAAAATGACTATTTTACAATTATTTATTCCTCATACACTATCCGGTCTTCGGTATCCGGTTAAAATTTGTAAATTGACTAAATTTTATCCCTAAAAGTAAGCCTCCAGTTCGGTAATAATTTTAGTGTCTGTCGCAACCTCATTCCTCTTCAAAATAAAATTTAGGACTTAGACATTATGAGACTGAACTGAACTTCCTAAAAAAATATTTGATTTTCTTACCAATTACATGACATAGCATATTTGAAGTTTGTAAACTGTCCTATACATGATAGTAGTTTATAATTGGAATCCAGAATAATTTCAATACATAAAAGGCAAAAGATCCAAAGAGAGCGATTAGGATTGGAATAAGAATCAAGACAGGAAAGAGAGATTTTTTGCTTTAGAATGCCCATTGTCCCCCAGAAAAAATCATCCGTAAGCCAAAGTAGATTATGATATACACTATCTCAAAGATACTAATAATAGCAGTTGCAGTAGTGTCGTATTTTTACTAGTTTTTTAAATGGTACCTCATAGACATACCTCAGATCTAAATTACCTGCTTGCCACAGCAAGTATAAAGTACTGTTTGTGGAATTTAAGTTTTTTGTTTGCAGCTAAATATCTGTGTACAACTAACAGTGGACAAAAAAGCACATAGGTTGGCCATGACTGGCAATGTTGTGGAGATTTGCATACAACACAAGAGCGAAATTGAACGTATGCGAGCAATGAACGTATTATCAAAAAAGCCGAGAGACAAGATGTTACGTTGGGTTTACGAGTTGTAGTTGGTAGTTGTTGTATACGATGTAAGTAGTGAGTAAAACGCTAGATTCAGGTTAGCTATAAAAAGATTTGGCCATTGGACTTCCTTCTTATGATTCACTTTCAATAATTTCTCTTTATGAATTCTTATTCTTACACTGCCGTTGCATTTACATGGCTTGCCCGACTCAGGTAGATATAGTAAGATGAGACTGCTTTATTTAGGAACTACTACGAAAGGAAGCTACCTCAAATTGCGTCATACCAAAGGACTACTTCGTACATTGACACGAGATTCATTTTTTGCACAATTTACTTTTATTAAGTAATGCAAAGCGTCTGCGATCATGCGGGGGTTAACATCTTTGCGAACTTCTGATCAATAAGAATTATCTCAGGTGGTTTAGTTTATAAGTTTTGAGTTCAGGTAAAAATGTACCCCTTGCTTTCTTTTTCAGGATCACCTCATTTTCATTAAAATACTAGAGTATGAAGTGTTGGGTGCGTATGGAAACATTATTTCAATTAGTGAACAGCAATTTCGCTGCGTTTTCATAAGATTACGACCATAATGATTAAAGTTAACCTACTACTTACAAGTCCAAATGGGAAATGCTGTTGGTCATTAAGATGCGGTCTTTGTATTTCTGTACGTTCAAACCGGACAAGTAGCGACGCCCAAACCTGATATCGAACAGCGCTCACAGTCACACAATTTCTGACTGAACTGGGAAGCGAAGCCAAAAAATTGTCATTATTTTTAGCAGGATAAGTATAGCTAGGCTGCATTTTAATATACATAAATGAAATTATAAATTAAAAAACCTTAAAATCCCCATATCACTCCACATAATTCCTGCGTAAATAACAGTTATGCTTCCATCCATGATCGTAAATTAGCCCTCATGATTCCGAACATAGCCTAATCTTCTGACCTGCACGCGACTTTTTGTTGGTACAAGCTACAGTTACGTCAGTTAGGAAGGTCACAAGACGATCACTCATGAACAACATGCACGCACTGATAACACATATGCCGAGGTCTTTAATATAGTATGCCTAGCTAGACTATTTATTCAAGCTGTCTCATATTATAAAAGCGCCCCGTTCTCAGTCAGGAAATGCGTTGTCCACCAAGCGTCTTTGACCTTGGTCCATCATCATAACAGCCCAAAAGGTCGATAATGTCAGACCTTTCGTCCACATGAACATGTACCTGTATTACTGGTTATTTAACCTTCAAACCAACTCAAACTTGTACCACGGATTCAAAAAGCTTTGCAGCGTCCGTCCTGAACTTCATTCCCATTTGCACATTCAACCCATCCAGTCTCTTTTTCTTAAATAGCTCGGAAACTAGGAAACTTTCCAGTGAGTCCTATCCTTTCCCAACAAGTTATTCTGGACGCGTTAAAAATTACTTCCACGGTCATGTCTCCTTGGAAAAAGAAATCTTCTGCGATTAGAGTCAATCCTTTCATGATCCCTCATCCAGATCTAGTACGGAAATTGGAAGAATTAAAATCCAAATTGCCAGTCCAGCCATCAGGTCATGCCGTACCTGAAATCGCGGAATTGAATGACCTTCTCCCACCAGAAAGCTCAAAAGGTAGCGACTTGAACCTCCTGACCAATAAATTCGATAAGCTGACGCTTAACGAGACCGCTGAAACGGATAAGCAGGATATCCCAACTGCGAACATCTTTCGCGATCGGACTTTCGAGATTCTAGAGTCTCAAACAACGGAAGCGTTCAGAGAGCAAGTGCTTCAAGAAGAGCGTCAAAAACAAGAGGCGGGAACGTACTTTTCAAAATGGCGACTCGCCTTACCCCGTTCACCAAAGGATATCGAAAATATTTCAGAGGATAAGCGCAAAAAGCTTATCCGCTATTGGAATCAGAGACAATTCGCAAAACAGCGTCAGCAAAAAGGAATGACCCTTTGATTTGACCCCGGAATATATGCTTGACCCCAAAAAAAATCCGTTGCTATAGTTATAGTTCATTCAGTTGAGAGTTAAGATAGGTGAGATACCACGTGTAGAATCTGTGGTAACTTTCATCCTTCTGCTCAACATTTTACTACTTTTTTAAACTCTCTCATCCTACTCTCTAGTAATTTAGATAGGGATAGCAAGCAAAGTTAGAAAAAAACATTTTTTTTCCGAATGTTTCGTAACCTCTGACCTATTCTGAGTATTGGATAGTTTGACCTCTGACCTCTACACAAAACCCTCAAGTCCACAATACCAGTCCATCATCAATCACTTTAAAAAACAGGTAGAACAGTATATAAGTGTCAATATTCTTTTCTACGATTGATGTCAAAATTTGCTTTAAATTTGTATATTTTTTCAAATAAAGTTTGCAAGGTTAGCCTATACGTTTTTGACCTTTTTTTACAGTTTCAAAATAAATCATGTGGAGTAGCAGCAGACACGTCGCGTGCCGCGGGGCTTCCCGGCTATTTGGACAACATAGACTTAATTTGGAATTGGTAAGTACCGGAATTCCCTAGTTGGACTGGATTCCAACTGCTCAGTTGGACTAAATTCCAACAAGGAATTCCCTGACCATAAGCCGCGGATTGTGTGTAAAAAATGTATGTTTTGAAGCATATTTAACCTGGGAGAGAGGTACCCTTGTTAACATGTCAAGGGTAGTCTGCGGCTTAATTAACGAGGGCGGCTTATAATCAGGGAATTACGTAGTTCGGGTTTTTATTAGTTTTAATAATGTTTGGTTGTGACGAGGAAGAAACTGACCCGTTTTTTAAAAAAAAAACCGTATTATTTTGAATTTAGGAAGCGACTACAAGAAGGAATCTAAATTTACTCGAGTATCAAAGTAAGGAGATTCTTTCCGGTGCTGGAGTTGCCGTCCAAAAGTTTGTTGTTGTCAGTGATAAATCCGAAGTTTCCAAGAAAGTGGATGGTTTTAGTGAGTAATTATGTTGTGGATTTTAATTGTTATTGTTAAAATATGCAATCTCGATAGGAACTAATGAGTTTATTGGGTTTTTTTAGAGGTGGATGAGTACGTTGTTAAAGCTCAAGTATTAGCAGGGGGTCGTGGGAAAGGTCATTTTGATACTGGCTTTAAGAGCGGAGTTCACATTCTGAAAGAGTGAGTTTAGGCTGTATTTATAGAAGTAAAGTATTGTGGATGTGATATTTATTTACTGATTTGGTTAGTAATTCTGTTTGACTGGGACTTTTTAGCAAGAGCAAAGTACCGGACATCGCTAAAGCTATGCTTGGAAATAAACTGATAACCAAACAAACTCCACCAAATGGCGTGCCTGTAAATCATGTTATGATCGCTGAATCTGTGGACATTTTTGAGGAGAAATATTTATGTTTCATTTTGGACAGGTATTATAATTTTAATGTTTTAACAACTAGCATTTTTTCATGCGATAGGACAAGCATGTTATTTTTTTTTACCTGTAGGGAAAGTAATGGTCCTGTTTGTATTGCATCTCCTGCTGGGGGGATGGATATTGAAGAGGTTGCCAAAACCAATCCGGAGAAAGTTAAGACTGTTCCTATTGATATAATGGATGGATTATCCTCGGCGGCTGCTAAAGACATTGCTAAATTTTTGGAATTCGATTCAAGTACTGTAGAGCAGGTGCGGTTTGTATTTATAAAAGCCAGTGAAACTATCTACTACTGCTTATTGACAGCGTATTTTATAATTCTTTGTAGGCAGCAAGTGAAATTTCTAAGCTGTACTCCGTTTTTGTCAAATATGATGTCACTCAGCTGGAAATTAATCCATTTGCGAAGACTAATCGAGGTGTTATCTCTGTCGATGCGAAAGTTCTGATTGACGATAATGCCAAATTTAGACAGGTAAGCATCTCTAAACTGAATGTCAGAAGCTCTGAAAATGATGATTTGTTGCATCGTTGACGGTGGAAAAGTTTGGTTATTTTTCTGTACTTTTGTTGTAATAGAAAGCGATTTTTGATGAGGAATCTACTGGTGAATCTGATCCCAGAGAAGTTGAGGCAGCCAAGTACAACCTTAATTACATCCAGATGGAAGGAAACATAGGATGCCTAGGTAAAACTTTTATAATTATTATAGAGGATTTTAATAGCATTCGGATTTTAATAGTGGTATTCGGATGATTTGATTAATTCTTGATTCGGAATTCGCATAATTACTATAGTTAATGGTGCTGGATTGGCAATGGCTACTATGGACATTATTAAACTGTATGGAGGAGAACCTGCAAACTTTTTAGATGTTGGTGGTGGCGTTAATGAGAATGCTGTGACGGAAGCCTTCCGAATCATATCTTCGGGTGAGTTTCTTATATAATATTCTCTTCAGTCTTGCATATTTTATGCTGTGCTGTGTACTGTTAGTAAACAACCCAATATTTATATAGATCCAAGTGTTAAGGCTATTCTCGTGAATGTATTTGGTGGAATCGTAAACTGTGCTACTGTGGCCAATGGAGTTGTTGCTGCTGTTAAGAACGTAGGATTAAAAGTGCCCCTTATTGTCAGACTAGAAGGTATAAATCTATTTATTTAAATTCTACTGTTTGAGAACCACATTCTTATCTTTCTCTAATCTCCTCTCGGAATGACATATTATAGGTACAAATGTAGACGCCGCAAAGAAAATCCTGAAAGACTCCGCCTTAAAAATTACATCGGCAGAAAACCTCGACGACGCTGCAAAGAAAGCTGTTGCGTGTCTCTCTAAATAAACCATTCAGACAATAAGAAGGGAGAGATTAAAGGAAACTTTATTTTCCTGCAGTAATGTACAAGCAACCAATTGAAAACCATCTGACCAAATCTTATGTACTACGTAATATTTATACTTTGAAGGTACAAAATTAGTAAATGCGTCTATTTTACTCACTTTTCTTCACTTTACCTTATATTTACCGTTTATAGCTAAAAATTATGTACTTGTAGTATCATGTAAGTTGCTATTCGTGCCCAGATCTTAACCTAATTTGTGTAAATCCTGAACTTCAGCATTTCCATTAGTTTTGATTGTGATACAGCAATATCTAGAATAAACTGCAACAGGAAATATTTATCTTTCTTTGCCTGCTCCATCAGTCATTTTAGCATTTGATACGTCAAGGTCAGTATCCAGACTTTTGATACTAAATGCCATAACAAAATGAAATTCCGCATACCTTTTCTGTCTATTTGCAAAGGCATTAATTCCTTCACATGGTTTGTGGTGTCATTCTAACTCTTTCAGTGATAATTTTTGTAAGTATAAGTTGGCGTTTCTTGTGCGGTAAATGATTTTATGCACAATTTTATGTGCACACTTCAGAAATACGGCTACTTATTAATGCAGCTACATGAGTTCTTGACTTTATTCAAGCACTATAAATTAAGACAGCGTTCAGTTCGAAAGATACTGTACAGATAGTTTTGTGCGTTGGAACTATTTACAGTACTCGTTAAAATAATGGGGTTTAAACTAGTGTCTTGCATTTTATTCACTGCTTTAATGATTCAAGTAAGAAACTTTACTTCTGTATTATAATTGTTTAAGCCATTTTAATTTAAAAACTTGCATTTAATGTAATCTAGGCTTCTGAAACTTTCTTTTTGTCTTCTCTGTTTGGGTTTGGAGGATCTCCACCGCTATCCGGAGGTATTTAGTTTAAAATTCTAATTTACTTTTTCACAAAGGAAAGCCACAATATTTGTCTCAACTTCTTCCTCTCTAGTTATAATAATAATGAAATTAATGAAGAGTGGTCTCCACGTTTCGTCCATTTTCAGATATTTTAAGCCCCGAAGTATGCGAAACTGTTTGCAGAAATCAATGTATCAACGGAGGCCAAAGTGGGTTTGTTGGATTTCCAGGATGTAATAGTTATTGTGACTGTTCATTTTATTACTATGATTATTACGGTTGATTAGAATAAATAAATCTTTAACCATTTTCTAACTGAATTATCCTATTAATTGCATCCTAGCAAGCTATAAGTTCTAGTCAGCCAGGCAGTTTATATACGCTAAACGACAATGGTAAGCCTCATCTTCCCTGGAATAAGGCACGCTTTCCAAGTTACCATATTTCCCGAGAATCAAAACGTCTTCAACACCTTGATCTTCCACTTCTACCTCTTCCAATGCATCCAACCCACGAAATTGCAAAAATTTACAGATTTTTTCTCCCAATTCCTCCGACCACTGATCCGTACAATAGGGATGCCAAGTTCCTCTAACTCGTACGAGTGCAAAACCTTCCGAAATAACCTTATCGCTCCTGAAAAACCTCGAAAGTTAGTTATTTTTTAGTAAACGTCGATTCCCAACTTTCGTACTCACCTTCCGTAATCAAGCACGTCCAAGTTTTCAGAAAGAGCTGTACATTGTTTTTCGTCCATTCCGTTACTGCAATCTTTCACAGAGTCACAGACAAGGTTGTTGTTTATGCATTCAGTAGAACTACATTAGAAGAACACAATTAATTATGGTATCATTTTAATCACAGAATATAACTGTGATTCCATACTTACTTCGAATCACAGTGAAAGGATCCGCTATGACAAGGACAGCCCTGTTCGTCACTTCTATCCGGACAGTTTTCTTCACCCTGAGCATCACAGATTCTTTCCGGAGCCGAAAGTTCCAAATAATCGCGACACGTACATTCATCAGAGGAATACGGTTCGTCAGACAAATCATCCACCCCACAGTCATATATTCCATCACAAAAGGCAGATATCTCCAGATATTTTATATGGATTTAGGGAAAATTACTTGATATTATACAACATACATATGGAGGAAACATTTTATCATATTCTTACGGGAACGCAATTTCCGGTCGTACGACATGCAAAATGCCCAGTTGGACATACGCCATAGGGAAGTGGTTGAGGCTGGCCGTTGTAGGTCTCTTCTTCGTCATCATCGTATGCTACAATAATACAATTAATACTTTACTAAGTTCAGCAGATAACTTCATATCTGGTCGAGGGTAACTTACCTCGTAAAACCTGATAGTGACGCTGGCAGCGTCGTTCGTCCAAGTTGTCAGGACAGTGGGAAAGCCCGTCACATATGTATTTCTTGGGTATGCAGGTACCATATGTACATCTAACGCCCGCACAGCCTGGAGGTAATATTAGAGACGACGCTGGCCTGCTAAGAATTTCATTTGTGGAATTTTTCATCCCTCCATAAAAAGGGTTAACTACTTTCAGCGTTCTGTTAATGCACATATCAGTGGTTGTTGGGGATGGGTCTACAACGCCAAGTAAGGACCAAGTTTTAGCGTCCGTAGTGCAATACACAAACATGTCCCTTGCTACCTGCAGTTGGAATTTATTGCAATTTAGACTCTACTAAAGCCACGGCTACCGTATTTCCGGGAATTATTCCCCTGGGGAGTTATTGTTTCGAAGCAAAAATTAAAAAAACTTTTAACATGAGTAAGATAGGGCGAATTTTCATTTTTAACATGTGAAAGATATGGGGTATTATTTAAGGGGAGAGTAATAACCGGAAATACGTAATTTATAGGGTATTTTAAGCAGCTTGAAACTGACTTGACAAATGCCATCACTTTCCAAGCAAAAATGTTCCGAACCCCCACAGTTTGGTAGGATTTCTACAGGCTTGGTAACAACGACTGTTCCATTAGTTACAGTTACTGCTACACATTGGACGTTCTCGGCATCTTCTGGCCTACATGATCAAAAGTTTGGAACGGTGAAAATAAAGTAAACTGCAGTAAATACTATATGAATTAAGTAAACCGTAAAGAAGCCATTTACCGCAGTTCTTTACAGATTGGTGCAACAAAGTGATCCAGCGTAAACGGTGTGTCACTCTTTAACAACGTCAGGCCAACTATACCCGTCTTTTTTACTGCATTTATCCTTTTAACTTGCTCCATAGGGCTTGCAACGATATTAGTCGTTTTTGAGAACCCGGCGACCACGGATAAGTACTCTTTTTCTAGTGACCTAACCCAGAAAAACATGCTAAATACAATCTGTCGCCATTTTAAAGGGAACATATAGAGTTTATAGCATCTACTACTTTAACCTCACGTTGGAGTCCATACAATCTGATCGGATCAAGATCCATTGTTTGTTAACCAAAGTTCCGGCACAAATTGGCTTCCCTTCAGCAAGAACGATTACGAGCCAAGGGAAGACAAAACTTTCGGAATAGTCTGGTTTTGAATTTCCAAAATAATACAGTTTACTTTGTCCACAGTTTGGTTCACCACACTGAACTTTTGCATGCTCACAGTTTTGACTGTCCGCATCGATAAAGTAGTTATGAAGTGACCTAGAGCTCCTTGCCCTACCCCTTTTGCCAACACTTTCGGGGTCAAATTCTCTACAAAAAGCATTCACTTTCTATAGTTAGCTCTATATTATTATACCTATCCCTTATCTGCTCATATCTTAAGCACAATTAGCTAACTTAAAGCAATGCTGAGAGAAAATAATTGCTTACGAAAGTCTCAGATAAGGGCAGACCTCGCCGCTGAAGTTGCTATCCTCTGTAGTGCAAGCTATTCTCCATTTGGTTCCTGGCCCTCGAAGTAACACATAGCCGCTTTGCAAGCCTCGAGACTGCTTGTCCTCTAAGTACCCAACGCTCGGGAGTTTGGCCCGTTCCTTGCTAATCCTCACTAATAAATATTCGAAATCTTATTGAAATGTAAGTGTTTCAGCAGAAATACTGATAAGTGAAGGCATGGGTTATTTTGTTCGCACTGCAGTCATTTTCATCGTCACCGTAGTCGCAATCTGGCCTTCCGTCACAGAATTTCTCTTCACTAGATAAAGTTTACAGCATTTATAAAATCTGTTCTGGAATAGTTGGCCATAGAACACTCTAAAGTCTTCCAGTAATCCGTACCTAATGCATTG
>JAQFZX010000810.1:0-44045 GCA_034682405.1 Hydroisotoma schaefferi
AGGACGAAGCAAAAGTAAGCAAAAAAGGGTTAGGGACTATGTTAAAAAGGTAACCTAAACATCGTTTAACCTTAATTCCTCGAAAGTTAATTACTTTACACATTAAACATTTGTACGACGGTATTAAGAAGAGTTATTTCAACAGTTTGAGACTATTTTCATAAAAATCTGTTTACATTTTCATTACAAACCTTTGTTCCAAGGAGACGGAGACTCATGTTTAGTTAAAGAGATCTGTTTAGTGGCTATGAACGGCAACAAATCGTAACATAAGCTGGTTTGTAATAATGTTTAATGTAGGGGGCAGTTTAAAGAATTTAAGAAGTGATTATGACGTGGAAAGGGATAAGGGAAGGGTAATTAATTATTCAGACGAGGGACTACTATTGAAGGGTCGGGTGGAATTATTTCTTGATTTACGGTAATTTGGTTGGGAGGGAGTGTGCAGAAGTTGTATTTTTTATGCTGCTCCTCCTCCTGACCAAAGCAAGCACAGCACACCTTGATAATAAAGTATTCTATTATTTAACGTAAAAATAAAATAAATTTAAAATGTTTAAAATTAATGCCCCACTAGCCCCACCCTCTATGCATGCCCCTCTTGCAATAACTCCGAACTCGACGAGCAGGAGCAACTCGAGCAACCCTTGAGTTTTCCACAGAGATTGGTGGAGTAAGTTCGGTGGAGGGTGGACTTCTCTTGTTCATTCTTCCGTTGACGTCAAAGCAGCAGCAGGATTTTTGTTTTAGAAAACAAAAGTAAGATACGAAGAGCTTATCATTTGGATAAGGTAAGAATCCTTGTTTTCGAGCGTTGTTGGTTGTTGCTGACGTGACGTGGACGTACGTGACGCTGCTGAAGTTCTCAACTCGTAACCTCGCAGCAAAGCCCAGCGATCTAAAAAGTCGGTAAGGCGGATAAGCGTTGACCTTTTATTTGTATTTTAACAGTATTTCAAAAGATAAAAGTTGGAGGCTTATCTGCTGTTTTGATTGGTTTTTTAAGCAGGGTCAAGTCGATAAGCGAAAGGTCAAGACGGTTGACGGAAGCGTCGGAACTTGGAACGGAAGTGTACGTTCAGCGTTTACCAGCAATGGAACTGTCGTGTGGGAATGACGTTTTTATGGTTGATGTTTCCAATACTTTTGTAAGGGATTTTTTAAAATCATTTTATAGGCTTATCGTTAGTTTTGTATTAAATTAATTGAGATTTTTTATCCTCTCAGGAGATCCAGTGGATTCCTGGTCCTTACGAGGCAATGGATCTAGGTATAAATAGTGAGGAAGTGCAGATCGAATTTCAGGAAAGTAATGAGATTGGAAAACATCCCACATCAATTTTGGACCTGCCTAGAGATGTTTGTAGTTGAATA
Source organism: Hydroisotoma schaefferi (assembly GCA_034682405.1). Lineage (NCBI taxonomy): Eukaryota > Metazoa > Arthropoda > Collembola > Entomobryomorpha > Isotomidae > Hydroisotoma > Hydroisotoma schaefferi. The sequence goes on from JAQFZX010000810.1 coordinate 1,375, forward strand.
CTATTTTGAGTGTTTCCTACAGTCAGATGATTTTGTATTTTAATAATTTGGAATTTGCCTATTTTTTCAGGTTTTAAATCAAATTTTTGCCAAGATCAATCCACAAACTGTCCAGCGTATGCGTGAAGTTTGTGGGACATGGAAAGAGCATTACGATAGTTCTTGGACGATCCGTGTTGTCGTCCGCTCAAAAGAAGACTTGAAGTTGTATGCGGGACGACAAGGAATTACCAAATGCCAAGTTATTAACCTGCGTCTCTCGGCAGCAGACGGAATTGAAGTTTTTAGCGATGAAACCGTGCTATCATTTTTGAGCAATTTGAAACAGTTGGAGATATTTGGCTTTACGAATCTAGAGACTTTGATGTCTTTGCTTAGACATTGTACAAATCTGGAGGTTCTCACGTTGAAAGCTGTTGCTCCTGAGAAGATAACATGGGCGAAACCTTCGGAACAGCCGACAGAGTATTTTAAACTTAATCCTATAAAACGAGAGCAATTTCTGCCAAAACTTACGACTGTTGAGCTCCTGGAGTACTGTCGAGAAGGAATTAATGGAAAGACTGTCTACAGTTTTGCTTACAAGTTTCGGAAAACTATTTACATGCTGTTTCGGTACCTTCGACAAAGATGTGCAAAAGGGGAAGTGACCGTACGAGCTTTGAATTGTGTTTGGAATTGGACTCTTTTTGCGCTCAAAGGGTCTGTCACTGGAGAGTTCGAGTTTATTGGGGAAACAATGTACAAGGATTTACTTAATTGCATCATTGGAACAAAACCCAAGTTATTGGACAGGGTAATCTTTATACCCGTAAAGTTGAATTGCTATGTTGAATAATTGAAAACTTACAATCCCACTTTTTTCTAATGTTCTATTACAGTTTTTGCTTCCTAGAGGGTATACGATTGAGCGAGATTATGTGGATGCGGGATCAATTGATGAAATGGATAAGTACATTGAAACGCTAGAATCTTTTTCAGCTTATGAAGAACCAGACAAAAGAAAATGGCTGGGATATGTAGTACTTCAAATCAGTCTTCGTGATGGATCCTACGTAAATTATTATAAGACCCCCCAGTTCCAGAATGTTTTGAAGGTGGACTTAGGAAATATAGAGTCAGAAGGCAGTCTTGAAATGCTGGCTGCTATAAAGTATCAAAAAGGCAGCAGTAGGATTACCGAGTGTTATGTCCCATTCAGCGAGGAGTGTTCAGTCATGTGGGAGCACAACTTCACGACTATGGAGAAGCTGTGCTTCTTTTTTGAACTGCCAGTTCCAATGGAGTTTGTTCGTAGCCTTCGTAGCGATGCTGTAGTATACAGTGGTGATGTTTTGAAAAAGTTTGATAAGTTGTCAACACTAGAATTGAGCCTGAGAATGAAAAATATTTCTACAAAGAGGGTCCATGCCAGTGATTTCGGTCAGTATTTCTTATTGGAGGGAACTGACCTCCTACCTGTAGGACTCAAGCAAATTGTTGTGCACGGCGGTATGGAATTCGACACTGTAAAGATGCTGGGCGAAGGATTTAGGAGACTACAGGGATTGGAATATTTGGAGATCGCTGGAGGGTTTGGACTACCTTGGTTTAAATTTAAAGTAAGTTGATCTTGAACTATGAAAATTGCGATAAGTTTTCGTGTTAACTGGGATTTGACTGATAATTTTAAATTGTAGAAGGGAAACCGATCAATCTATGATTTGACCCCGGAAGTGCTTCAAGAGATCATCAGTTCGTTGCCAAAGCTTAAGATCTTAAAAGTCAATATGTATGGGTGGGAAGCACTTCCAGGATACCATAATGGATTTGAAGACTGGGTGCTGAAATACGATTCCACAAATAAATACTGGGTCAGGGAACTCGTTCAGGAGGATGAATGTTTCTTAAGTCCGGAGCAGATTCAAGCATTGGTTAAGGCCGCTAAGGTGCCGAGACATTCGAGGATTAAGGAGCAGAAAATCGTCAGTTGGTGTAGTCGAAAAGGAATTCAAGTGATGATTAACAAAAGCAAGCGAAAGATCGAAGAACGAATGGATGAGATTTGTATTGATTTTTATGAATTTCGGATCCCTGTAGATCCGCAGGTGGCTGCTTAAATTACACGGAGCAGACATTTTGGTGATGAGGTTTAATTAATTTTGATTCCTTTTTAAATTTTGTGCAAGGGTTTTCAGTTAATCTGAATTGTGATTTCGTATTTAAAATGGCTACTTCGTACTTAAATTGTATCATGCATTTATCAATTACTATTAATATCTTCCCTGTGCTAAATTAATTTAATATTTGCTAAATTCGCAGTTTCAAAATAATTTATTTTCCATTAAAAATTATATGTTAAATTTCATGCACAACTCTTTCGTAGAACAGTCCAGTAAATCTTTCATAAAACTATGTGTACTTTTAATTGCTATCTTCATGATGGAAGCTTGTCGCATAAATAATTACATGTCAAAAGATCTCTTCCCACTTTGAGGGCACGACTGCTGAACATAGTCAAGACAAAATCCTCGGTTCATTTCGTCTGGCGCCCTCGGGTCGCTCATCTCAAAGTCGTTGAAATGAACTCTGACAGAGAAAGGTCGAGTGAAAGCTGAAAATTTTTTGAAAAAGAACATATGGGTTATAATTATTTTATAAACTTCATACTCTGGTCATTTCCTTATATAGTCTGGTCATTATAGTTCGTCATACCATCTCACCAAATGCTCCAAATATTTTATAGTTTTAAATTCAACTCACAATAAATTGGGGCATGACTTGTAGATCCAGACAAGCTAGTGAACGTTCCACCGCAAATTCTATCAACGCATGATGAGCCATCCGTTTGCTGCTCACGACCTGTGTCCGTTGCACAAGATATTCCCAGCCAGTCTGAAGGACATTGCTCAGCCCCAGACATAGTTCTTTGAGGTATTGAGCTGTTCTGTGAAGTTGACGAGATCACGAAAGCCTCTGAAAGTAGTTTAAAAACCGTATGAAGTTACATTCTTATTTCTGAAAAAAAAACGGACGTTTAATACCCTTACCTGTTGGCTCAGCCGAGTCTTTACAAGGGACATATACAATTCCGCAAAATCCCTCCTCGGCCCTTACGCAAATGGAGTACTCCTGTGCGGAAAGCTGCATTCCGAATTCAGGTCCGGGCATTGTAGGGTCACCGTAATTAAAGCTCTTTATTCTTCCACTCATCCCTGTATGGTACTGAAGGCAGCTATCACTAGCCCGGTATTGGGCGTTGCATTGAACCTGCGAGATCTTTACCCTCCATCGACGAGCGAAGGAGTCCCCACTGGTCACTATGTTGATCTTTATGTTACCTGAACTCGGGCCGGCATCGATGTACACTGCATTTTGGGAGAAATTTCGGGTTAAATGAATCTGCATGGTTATAGATTATAGAAAGTAGCTGGCTATCGTTGGGGTTTATATTTTAAACTAATTTACTATGCTGTCCGCCGTTTTCCCCACAAATTGGTGGAACAGGTCGTCCCCCTGCTACAACAAAGACGTCAGATTCACAAATATGGTCAACGGGTTCTGGTTGTGCGAGGCTGAACTCTTCAAAATCTAGCCTGAGATTTCCAGATTTTAAGGTTATTTGGGAAAAACTGGCATCTGTGTCTGTGATTGTCGGTCGATTGTCTAAAACGCTTACCTGTATTGGCAAATGTTATTATCTACTTTCTGTACGGTAATAGGGCATTCAACGCTTCCATCAAACGTTCCAGGCCATTCGGGATTTATAAAGTAGGTTACATTTTGGTTGGTTTCTGAGTTGCAGGATTTCTGAACTGCATTTTAAACCATTAACTTAAATTTTAAACAACATTCTACAAACCCTTTCATATACTTATGGATTTCGAATAAAAATACGTACAAGTGCAGCAAACCCCAAAACCAGCCGCACAAGTTCCCGAAGACATCCCACCTAAGGATTGACATTGATTTCTCGGGTAGCAAGTGCCGTTTCCACCCGTTTCCGCTATACAAGGAGCGTTTTGCAGGCGGATCATCATTAGCATGGAAATTACTGGAAAAAATAACTCGTTCATTAGCTCATAGTGGTTAAAATCCATGCTAAATAATAGCTACCCTTTAAATTATCCGACCAAGCATATTGGGCAACTTACATCTGGGGTCCTTCTCATTTAACTCGCCCCCACCGGTCTTATCTAACCCTTGCCTGTCCCATTGATAAGCTTCCGGAGAGTTGGCATTAGGTGCACTTTCCACCTGAAAATTATCCCTCGACCCTAGAATCTTAGATGCCTGTGAATGTCCAAAGTACAGTAGCACTGTGGAAAACACAGCAAGATAATTCCAATCCGGCTGCCGTCTTCTCATCTTTACGGCTGCTTTACTAACTTCTTGAAATGCAGGAGCAGTTTAGTTCCCAAAAACACTATAGAATGTACTATCAATGTTTTCTTAAAAACCTTACAAATATGATTAAAATCAACTGCTTTTAGACAACTTTTTCCTAAAACTCTTTAATCCCCATTTGTACAGCAATTCTTTCTTTTTTTCCAAATGTTTCCAACTACGCTGCACCAATTCTACTTTTATTTTATACAGAACTCATGAAGGGAATATACGCTACGTCTAAGATCGAAAGGTCTAACTAGCCCTGATGTAGATTTTGAATATGCAGGCCGAGTCGTGAAATGAGAATGCGAGTGAGGAACCCCGGACAGAAGTATTTTATACCGTGACCTTGTTTCCACGACAGAAGTAAGATTGAGCACATCCCTTTCATTGACCCACCTTATCTCCCCAGGTCAACTCCCTCCGTGCCATTGTCAAGGGGAAATCATGCAGCATACCATCTACTCAAAGTATTTCTATAATGATCAGTTTAACGATGCATCAATCTGTCACTCACAATCTCGTCCAATCTAATGTTGACTAGCATCGGGAGTTCATCTTAATGTTGATAAAGCAGCTTGCCAGTTCATAGCCATTCATCCTTAGTAGCATAGGATTCCTTGTTAAAGCTTGTAAAAATAAGATCGATTGATTAAAGAACGAATCCGTTAGGTATTATAAGGTACATGCGGCTTAAAACGGTCTAAAAACTGCATGCGTTTCTGTACTACCTAACTTTACGCTTGTGGCTCGTCGCCCAAGTATACATTTGCTTTTTTTGGACGGAGGTTTTAATAGACTTTTCTTAAGGTTTAAAGTCGTGTCATCGTGAGCATCTTAAAATAGCATACACCCAGCACCATACCGGCTTGTTATCTTTTTGTCTAGTTAGTTAGCAATAATAAGGATGATAGAGGATAGTTAGTTTTATCTTTTTTGTAATTATTTATTCAAAGTTGACGAGGTGTGGTTAGTTATTAAGGATGGGGATTAAGATTATGGGATGTAGGAAAGGAAGGTATATTTATGTTTTATCTGTATTTATTTTGGCTACAGAAATAGCATTCATGTGGAGGATGATGATATGCGGATGGAAATGTCTAATGAATGAAATAAAAAATTGAAGATGACAATCAGCAAAAATTTCTGCCTTATCATGCTAACCGTCTGAAGTTGGGATTTCTTTGCTCTCATTCTTCTTAACTGCTGTGCTCGTCTAAAGGGAAATACTATTATTATAAGGCAGCTCAGTAGTTGACATACTAAATTGAAATTACGGTTGGTGATGAAAATCATTATTTATTGGTTTTTGTTGCAGCTTTAGCTTATGGGTACTCTAGACAGTAAGATAACCTCTTCGGGAGGTAATTGACAGGAAAGCAATAATAAATAGATGAAGTTGATTGAAGTTAAACATTGGTTCTTGACTGACGTTGACGTGGAAGATAGAAAGGGGATATGAGTTGAGTATGTATGTATTGTTTTCTTTGTAAATAAAAACTGCATCTAGTAGTTAGATGTATTATAGTAATTTTAATAATAACCCCCCAGAGATGCTCATTTTCCGGGTTTCTCTTGTTAAGATTTTAAAAGTTAAGCTAAGATAAGTTTAGAGAGATTTTGTTTGACTAAAAAGTATGTTTTAAGTAGTCAACGGTGTGGTCTACGGCTTCAGAGGGTCGCTCAAGGAGAGAAAGTTCTGAAGAGGTTTGCATAAAAGATTGATGCATGGTCAAGAGCTCTTTAATTCATGTAACTTCATTTGTTTTGCATATTTTATCAGTCACTTTTATTGTTTGCGGTATCAAATATCCATTAACTCTTAGCTTGTTGACAACAACTGAGAAAGTTTCTAATCTAATATGGTCACAAATTCTGGTAAAAATAATGCACAATTTGCAACACCTTATTCTTACCTTACTCGCTTCTAATGGGAATAGTTCAGAATGTTAGTTACACAAATTTAATATTAGAAGATACAGATAACCAGTCATTCTGAAATTTCACTAATACCAACAACCCCTTATTTACAAACCCTCAACAATGGGAAAGACCCCATTGCTTATTAGCACTCTATAATTCATTTAAATTAAATAATTTACCAAACCAGACCTATAAAATATTTAACATTCAACACACTACTAATTATTATTATTTCTATCGAAGAATATTTTCTAACAATACTTAAAGCACTACACCAGGGTAAAAGTTAACCTTATCTACATTTCTACATGAGCAGGATCAGGCCGTTCTGATCCATATTTGCTTGCATATCAATTAAATCTCTACCAAATGAACTGCTCACAGATTTCAAAAGTTAAAATTCGTAAACTTTTAAATTAACGAAAAGTCATGAAATCTAACCTGAAAATTTTGAAATTACATTTTCATTGAAATCATCGCATAAAACTGTACAACGCATAGTTTGTATGGTCGAAATAGCAACGATAAAATTGCAAAAGATTCCTAAATATCCATATACTTTGGCACTCAAACGTATCGCAGCAGAATTAAAGAATCACGTATAACGTTAGGCAGTTTGAAGTTTGAACTTCTAAAGCAATCTTAAAAATATAAGCTTCTAACCCCTCGTTGAAAGTCCTTAGTCATACTGTTCAAAATTGAGTCCCCATCGCTTTCAAAACTACTTAACCCTTCGACAAGTTCAGGATTTGCGTATATCACAGGAAGGGCAAAGTTAGAGTCGTCGAGTAAAGTCCGTGCGTCCTTATCTTCCTGAGATTCAATACAAGTTACACCTATTCGATCCATAGTAGATTTCCTCATGCATTTCCCATTGTAAAAGTTGAAACTGGGTGGACAACGCATAAGAAGACCCATGATGTAGCCGTTTACGTTCTTGACACATTTGTAGAATCTGTTACAGTCGCCCTTCAGTCCATAAACGCCCACACCGGGACAGGAGTTATCGTCATTCATCAGTTTTGTCTAAAATGGTAGAAAAGAGTGCAGGTTTTAGCTACAAAATCCCTTTCACGCTTACTTTTTACATGCATCTAAAACTACTGACAAGCTTATTAGCTTAAAAGTTCAAGTAGCACAAACGAGACACTACTTTACTATTTATTACTGATGCGAAATATTACGGATGTTTAATTTTATAAAGGTAGGTGTACTATGGCGTTCAGTAAATTTGAGAGATGTTTAAAGCTGTAATCAGTATGAAAAAAAATCAGTAACGAAAGTAGGTTAATAAAAGTAGTATCTTATTCTAAAATAAGCATACGTAATAGGAAGCAAGAAAGTACTTCTTAAAGTTATGGGCTTTTGTGAGTTATAGATCACTACTGACCATCATAGCCAATTATTTAAATTGCTAGTGGAGTATTAGTATAAAAGTCGCTGATAAGTGCAGAGGTCTGTAATAAATATAAAGACACAAAAATGAAGATGCTATTTTATAAAAACGGCTTACACAGAAGGTTAGAAGAGAATATGTAATATCTGTTGTGGGAGATAAGGTGTAGTTTTGTGTAATTGTTGAACTAAAGTTGGCATCTTAATGTTGTTATTAGGCTAACCCACGTCTCTGAGTAGAGTAATCCTAAGAAGGTCGCGGTGTCTGTGGGGACTTCCGACTTTCACTGAGACGAATGTCGACGTCGTCCACATGTGTGAGCTTAGCATTTTCGGGAACATCCTGTGGAGCATTTTGTTTGATTTTTGAGGTGATGAGATTAGTAAAAAATGAGAAATTATAGAAAGAAAGATGTAGAACTGAATGAAACTGTTGGACTGTAGGGAAAAGGTTGAGGCTTTTTGCCTGAAAGGTTTTGGGAAATTATGGACAAACCCCCTTGAGATCTGACTTTTAACCATCTATCGATCTAAAAATTGCTTGCGTATCTATAAAAAATAAAGCTACTTGACCAACCTCGTTTTGGGTTGAGGACTTTTCAGGTAAACCGGGAAGAGGTCCAGAGGGTCGGCCTTCTTTTTTCCGATGGTTATCCACAATTTTTTCGCATCGAGCGTATTCAGACTCTTCCGTTGTGGTAATCGTTTCATTTTTGCATGGAGGAGCCTGATCTTTGGCTATGCATTCTTGTTTATCTTGAACAAAGATTTGTCCCTCGGGACAGGTCATGACTTTAATTACAAAGGAACCTTGGACCCAGTTACAGGTGTAGAATTTTGAGCAGTCTAAAGGATGAGCTTCTATGTTAGGTTTTCCGGGACCGCTTCGGCAGTTTATGAGGAATTCTGGGATTTCCTCGGGCGCTGCTGTGGTCGACCCTTCCGTTGTAGTTGTGGTAGCCTAAAAACGTTAAAACATTAAGGAGATTGTAGATTGTATGAAACATTATAGGTTCGACAAATGTACAGAAATGAAAGTAACCTCTGTAGTGGTAGTCGTTGTGGTTGCTTCCGTTGTGGGAGTGGTTGTAGGGCGGAACGTAGTCATTTCCTAAAAACGATATTATTATTATATATACTGTATTTTTAGTTATCAACAGATTGATGATTTTATGTTTTATGCATAATATTGTTCTTCATACCTCAGTAGTTGAAATGGGTGTAACGGTCATAACAGTTCCAGTAGTTTCGGATACGTAGGTCGGACACATAGTCGTAGATTGCATTATAGCCTCTGCCGTCGTAGTCTGAGATGTCGTAGATGACATCGTTGTGGTTGTCTGGCTTGGTTCTGTTGACGATGGTTCTTCTGCCAAGTCCTGTGGGGTACTTGATGGGGGAGTACTGCTTGGTGATTCAGTTGTTGCAGCAGTTGTCGAGGATTCGGTCGATGCAGGTGTGGTTGATTCTGTAGTTCCGTTTGATGTAGGTTCAGCAGTTGTCGAGGATTCGGTCGATGCAGTTGTGGTTGATTCTGTAGTTCCGATTGATGTAGGTTCAGCAGTTGTGGTTGATGAGGGTTCTGTCGACGTCGACTCTATTGCCTCAGGAGGGGAACTTTCCGTGGCTGTGCTGTCCCCACATGTTTGATTAGCTTTCATACAAGGAGGTGGGGGTTGGACTGCCCATGGATGGTTGCAAACGCTCTAAATAGTTCAAAAACCCGTATTAAAAAACCTCAAAACGGTGGTCAAACACCTATGGAAGAAATTTTCTTAAGTTTACTTACGATAGACTCGTCAAAAATAGTTCCTTCCTACAAAATAAAGCCAAAATCGTAAATATACAATGTGTAATTGATGAGAGATTGGGTTTCTAAGAAATGCACAAAGGAAACGCTCTTACGCCACAGTCAAAGTGGAAGATGGTAAACTGCTTTCCAGTCTGGTAAAAATCAACGCATCTGTAGAATTTTGTGCAGTCAGTAGGATGGGAGTAATACCTAAAAGTCCCAAAAAGACCTTCGTTAACCGGATGAATGCTTTACCAAGACGCTCATACACTGTTAGACAACTTAACTACAAGTTACATTAGCTTATACGCTACATACCCTTCTTTTGTACATCTAATTGTCTGATTACAGTTACAACCTCCGGAAGAAGGGGCCTCAGTATCTGAAGGGGGTGGTCCTTGCGTGGAGGACTCAGTTGATGACGATGATGTAGTAGAGTCTGGGGCTGATGTCGTGGATATAGTCGTTGCTTCAGTTGTGGTCGTAGTTTTTGCAGTCGTTGTGGTTGTAGCCTTTTCTGTTGTTGGCTCAGTAGAGGCAGTTGTAGATGGTTGTGCCGTAGTTCCATTGTTATCACAGGGCTTTGAGTCTCCACCATTATTGCTATCGTTTTCGTTGTTGGAACCTGACATACTACAGTTACTGTCAGGGGGCATTTGCCAAGGATGGACACAAGTTACTCTGGAAAAGATAACAGTAGCAATTACTTTGGTGCGATGCGAAGGGCTTCAGGCAATTTCTTAGGAAATCATTGGTAAAGCTTAGAAAATTTCCTGCAACTTACTCTGTGGGATGATACATTGTTCCTGGACCACATTTGAAGTCAAACTTAGTAAATTTGCCGTCAAAGTCGACGCATCTGAAATTAACCAGTTAAGTTATGAATTAAAAGGACAACTAGGTTAAGGGTTTAAAATATTTTGGAATTTTCAGGTGATTTTTTAAAATACTGACCTATAAAAGCGACTACAATCAGACTCGTTCGGGAAAAATCCTGAAATAAATATTAATATATTATACGTGCTCACTTCTAACATATTACATTCATTTTAAATCAATACTGTCGATGGGCAGATTTCTTCTCGTTCATATCTGTATTATTCAATTAGATTAATAAAGTGAAATATTTTCAGAACAGTTACCTTCTTTTTCGCATTTCTCGGAAGAAGATGGAGGTTTTTCAGTTTGATTGGAACTATTGTTACTTTCGGATGATGGGGCTTCCGTTGATGAGGGTTGGGGTTGGCTAGAACTGGGTGGGGGCTGAGGTTTTGATGATTCGGTTGTGGGACTTGTTTCAGGATTTTGTTCAGGCTTTTGTTCAGGTTTTTGTTCAGGCGTTGGTTTTGTTTCAGCTCCAGTCTGGTTACTATTACTGTTGTTACAGCCGTTGTTAGGCTTTTGTCCGCAACCGGAAGAGCTTCCTTCGTTAGATTCAGAACCTTCATTTGATGACGATTGCGAATCCATAGGTTTATAGCATTTGGAACTGGGGTCTACTGCCCAGGGATGGTTGCAAGTTATAAGTGCAGGATCGTAAACGGTTCCTGATAATTAAAACAAACAAATTAAGCTGGCTATAGATTTAGAAGTATAGGAGAACATTTAAAGCATTTTTTGCATCCTTCAGTGCTTGTTGTACATTTCTGACATGCATACGAAATTATTACCTGGACCACAGTCGAAATCAAATTGGGTTAGTGGTCGTCCATCTCCAAAGTCAACGCAACGGATGAACTTTTTGCAGTCATCGGTAGGATGAAAACCCTGTGAAAGAAAAGGGATTGAATTCTCATTTCAGCTATAAAACAATCCTATTCACAAAATCCAGCAGTTTGGAAAGCTTCGTATTAAATATTATCTATAGCCCTGCTTGACTTCTGCTCATAAATAACTATAAAGCAAAATAATTTCAGAACAATTACCTCGGTTAGATCGGTACAGTTAGATTGTCCAGACCCACTGCCCCCACCATTACCTTCCGTTTGATTGTTACAATCGGGCCCCGATGCTGGTTTTTCTGAAGATGCAGGCGGAGGCTTTTGCGAAGATGACACTGGTGAAGCGGTCGTTTGGGGTGGGGCCTGAGTCTGCTGCGCTGGTGCTGGAGTTTGCTGCGCTGGTGCTTGAGTTTGCTGGGGTGGTGCTTGAGTTTGCTGGGGTGGTGCCTGAGTTTGCTGGGGTGGTGCCTGAGTTTGCTGGGGTGGGGCCTGAGTTTGTTGCGCTGGGGCTGGTTCTGGTTGAGCTGATTCATTATCCCCTGTAGCAGAATTCTCCTGGTCATTCGATCCCTCATAACATTTATCGCTGGGGCTAAGGGCCCAAGGGTAGTTGCAGTGACCTGGAGGCAAACTGCTGTCATAAACGGTTCCAGGAGGACAGTCAAAGTCATACCTTTGAAGACCTCCCATTCCATTGTCTACGCATCTGATGAACTTTGTGCAGTCTTGTTCGTTAGCCTGGAATTGTTCAGTTTCGCAGTTACCTCCTGAAGACCCTGGTTGCGCTTGCTCTGGGCCTGGCTTATTTTGGGACCCAGATTCATTTTGTGATCCGGTTCCGGGTTGGTTTGGAGAACCAGGTTGAGTTTGACTGGATTCTGATCCTGGTTTATGGTTGCAATCTGGACCGTGACTGTGCGAACCCTCTTGATTTGGCTTGCTGGTTGATCCCCCTTGTTGTTGGTTGTTGGACCCTTGGTTTTGCGAGTTATTGGGAGGCTGCTGGTTGTTATTGGACCCTTGATTCTGTGAGTTATTGGGAGGCTGCTGGTTGTTGGACCCTTGGTTCTGTGAGTTATTGGGAGGTTGCTGGTTGTTGGACCCTTGGTTCTGTGAGTTATTGGGAGGTTGCTGGTTGTTGGACCCTTGGTTTTGTGAGTTGTTGGGAGGCTGCTGGTTGTTGGACCCTTGGTTTTGTGAGTTGTTGGGAGGCTGCTGGTTGTTATTGGACCCTTGATTCTGTGAATTATTGGGAGGCTGCTGGGAGCTTGACCCTTGTCCACCTTGGTTTTCCGAGGAATGGTCTGGACGTTGGGTAGAAGGCTTGCTCTCTGCTACTGGTCGTTGAGTGGACTGTTGTGGAGGTGGCCGATTGTTAGATTCACTTGGGTTGGGTCCTTGTTCATTTTGTGACTGGTCAATCTGATTGTCCGAAGGATTGTTTTCCAATCCTTGATAGCATTTTGAACTGGGATCAATGGCGTAAGGATGGTTGCAGTTTCCTATACCAGAGTCGAACACAGTGCCCTCCTAAAGTTGGTAAAATTCATTAGAAAAAGTTTGGAAATCATCTGCGGTAATAAATGGAGAGTTTAAATGGTTTCATTGTTGAAACTTACAGCACACATAAAATCATAAACGGCAAATGATCCGTCTTCTTGAGCTACGCATCTATAGAAAGCACGACAGTCTTCCGACTCAGACCCAAAGAATCCCTCTGACTGACATTGTTGAGGGGATGTTCCCTGACCAGGTTGACTGGATGGTGGAGCATTTTCAGATCCGGAAGAGGGTGGAGGTCTTTGAGGACCTTGTTCCTGTTGTGGAGGTGGGGCGTTTCCATCTGAAGGATGACCAGAACCTTCTTGATTGTGACCGGAACCTCCAGGTTGTTGCTGGGAACCTCCAGGTTGTTGCTGGGAACCTCCAGGTTGTTGCTGAGAACCTCCTTGATTGTGACCTGAACCTCCAGGTTGTTGCTGGGAGCCCCCTTGATTGTGACCTGAACCTCCAGGTTGTTGCTGAGACTCTCCTTGATTATGCCCAGAACCTGACCCTCCGGGTTGTTGGTTTTGCCCCGAACTCTGAGCCTCCTCATCCTTGTCACAAGGCTTTCCATTAGCATCCGTGTAACACGGTGGTTTTGGGTTCACACTTTCAGGAAAGTTACATTGTGATCTATGACAAAATAAATCAAGCCATTGCATAAGCTACTAAAGTTTTACGCTATAGTGGTAGTTAAAATCTTGATTAAAAAAAGAGCATCTCACATCGCAGGGTCAAAAATCGTTCCTGGAGCACATTCAAAGAAATACTTCTTAAATGTAGAGGATCCATCGGCCGTATTACTCTCTTGTTCGACGCACCTGTAGAAGTTCCTGCAGTCAGATTTGCTTCCATAAAATCCGGTCTCTAAAATTTAATTTGTATAACATCAGATTTATTTATTCGTTGCTGAATTTATCTGAGTATTAATATATTCGCAAAGAGTCCTACCAGTACAATCATCCGTCTCCCGTCTAAGCTTTTTCGAACTCCTCAGTCTTTTAGCTGTACCTAAAAAATTCGCGTAGAAACAGCAAGGAAAAGGTCAAATCAAACATTGTAAAAGTAATTCGTGCATATCAAGCTTAAGATGTTGTAGTCATAATCTTATGCAATTCTACCTCTCCTGTCAAAACATCTACAGACAGTAGCTCTTTCTTAACGACAAAAGTACCGATCTCATTACAAATACACTTCCTACAGCGTTTATTTCATACCTGATCATTAAAACTGGCAAGGGAATGGCAAGCACTTTTACATGTTTTTATTTATTTTAGCTCGAGGGAACAATTTTACCAAAACGAGTAAAGTAAGTCGACTTTAGGTCGAGATCACTCTGCTAGACTTCTGCTCATAAATATTAATAAAGCAAAACATTCCGTCTCCTGAAATTAAATGCATGATAACAGCAACCCTGTCATCTTTAGGTCTTAGAGTTGCCCTTTGATTTATATCCAAGTTGAGGTGAGATGACAAGGCTTAAAACGCATCCTTGCACAGATCAATGGACGTTTATTGGTTTATTTCCCCCAAGTAGAGATTAACAATGGGGAAAAGACCTCACATACGATGTATGGACTGGTCTTTCTTACAACATTATAAAAATTATAAAAATCTCTTGGTTAATACTGCTTCTACTAACTATACCACTGCAACAATAAACTAACTCGTTGATTTCCTAGTTTAGTTATGATCTGATGTTGAAGATTGCAACTTGTTCTAGACAAGATTTCAATCCACACATGCACGATAAAATAGTCCTTGCAGGATTCAAAACGGACTTTTAAGAAGCTGAGTTTGTGCATGCAGAATCCTAGATACAAAATCCCTAGAGATTGATTGCCGTAAATGGTTCAAATTGAAACATGTTTGCTACTTAATACAGACAACATAGGAAGCAATGAATAGCTCAACTTTTCGTTAGGTAGGCTAGGCTTCGAATAGGCTAGTTGTAAGTTAAGTGAGGAATTAATAGCATTAAATCAGTAGCCAGTTCACTTACTTGGATCTGATGAATTGGTGGCGACTGCATCTGCAATAATGAGTCCTATGACCCCCACAGCCAGAAGAATCTGGAAACTCCACCTTAATCGCCCTCCTGAAATGTAATAATAATGAAACCAGGATCATAATTACTGGGTTTGATTTCTTGATGCTATAGTCCTTTCAGAAAAATTTGTTGGGTGCTTATACGTAGTTTTAAAAAATCCCTATCAGGCGAAACTAGATAAATTCAATATTCATGCATTGAATCCTGTCGTAGTAAAAATGTTAATAGCTACAATGCTTCGGGTAGGTTTATTAACTTCTGTGTCGAATTCTGATTTTAAAATCTCAATCATTTTCACACATTACTTACGCCTCCAGCCTAAAAAAGCTCATAAAGCAAGCTTTAACTTTTTACACAGCCAGAATATTAATTTTAGTTGCATATGAAAATGCATATGAAATGGCTGGATATAAAAGTAAAATGCATCATTCGCATCCAATAGTAGTCGTGAGTCGTGAGTAAAGTGGTTTATATATTTTAAAGGGTTTTCAGGAGTTATTGACTGAGTATGCTAATTTTTTAACTTAGAAGTTCAGAAAAGAAGATCAAGTCCTCTATTTGGTCATGGTCAAGGTTGATCGAGTTGATCCCCTCATTTAACGGAGGTGTGTTTGAGATTTATGATTTTTACTTTGAGGATTCTAGTTCAGAGTTTTAGTTTCATTCCATGCAAATCTTGTGAAGCTTTCAGTTTCTGTTGTTATGCGTTGGTTTATTATGTCGCAATTGTTAGTTATGGGGCTACATACAACCACCCACCTGTGGACGCAGAAAGGGCTTTATTCTTTGATTTGATAAACTTGGTGTTAAGTTTGGAATAAAGCTCATGGCCAGTTGATTTTAGTTTTGGTTAGTTTGAATCCGAATTTATGCTGCTGTTTGATGTGCTCTACTACCTTTCTGTTTAGAAACGACGGCATGGAAGCTTAGGTAGGTTTTGTCATCTGAGATACGGTAATTTATGAGACACATCGTGATCTCTAGCGCAGTTTTGTGGGTGGATGAAGATTTTTATCATTGCATTGCCTGCTGGACTTTTTCATGATTTTACCACACAGAGTTAAAATAATACCATTAAGAGTAAGTAAAAAACTAATTTAAGAAAGGGTTCTTGCATCTGGATCTGACTCACCGGATACCATTGACAAATAGAGTAAACTGAGGTAACAAGATCATCAATCATTCGTAAAGTAGATAGAAGAAATTTAGCATTAGAGAAAATTTATTATCAATTATCACATTCCGTGTTAACTGAATAAATAGCCAATCTTTATTATGCTTACCTTACATTGCAGCATACTTTCGTATCGACAAATAATTTACATTTCGAAATATTACAAGGACATTTTCTTTTGATCTTAGCATGTAAAATAAAATATGATAGTCCATGATGAGGGGGTGATTTTCACCATATTTGTCTTTAAACTAATGCTACTATGCTTGAAACAGTTTTTTCTCGGAATAAAAGCATATTTAGAAAAGATATAAAACATGCAGTAATTGCAATTAGCATCTTAAAGGATCCCTAACATTATAAACAGAACCGTCAATATTGTCAATGTGTCCACCCCAAAGACAATATTTAACTTGGAAAGTATACCTATTACACATGCAAACATTGGAAATGTTACATTTGGGCTAAAAATAAAGATGAAATCAACCTTCGACCTCTGAACATCTCAACCCCTTCTTTCTAGAAGGTAAGTCAGCATCGGCCACATTCTGAAGAAACATGGGGCTTGAAGTTTCTGCATTGCATTCTGACAGCAATTTATTTTTACAAGCGTCTAATTTATAAACTAAGGTGGGCTTTGTCCGAATAAGGAGAAAGAATAATCTTAATTGTTCAGCTTATTAGCATTTCATCCTTTTAATTTAAGGTGGAAAAGGACAAAGAGCCTTTTGATTAGGGCGAATAAAAAAATCCAAACTCGGCACTGTTACTAGTATTTGATAAATCAAATCCTTCCTTACAATACAATAGTGGATATCTTCATCTCTGCAATTTATAAAATATAAAATAATGTTCCAGGTGGTCTCTAAAAAGTCAATGAATTTTCTACAATGACAATTCTAAGGTTCATTTTTTCCAATGACTCTTTTATATCTTGCTTTCAATTACATTTCGAAGATTGGATGATCCAAGCTTGAAATAAAAATCCCAACGGATCAACAGCCTCTTATGATTGAATCAATCAAATAAAGACAGTAAATGCGGTCATTAAGTAAAGTTATTGCATTGTAATAATAAGTCTAAAATCTCTATCTTAAAAGGAGGGTTCAATTTAATTAATTCAGTGAGGTGAACATCCGATAAGTATCCGGTATTTAATCGACCGAGAAAACGACCCTGGTTTTGGTCTTTTTTATAAGTATCGCTCATATGCTTTTCTATCAGTTAAAAGTAGATAAATATTTACCCACGATTTTTATTACATGTCAAGTTAGCGAGTAATTAAGATAAAACCAAGTTTTTCAAACAACTCTTTCAACCCTTGACAGGCCGAGGGTAATTATCTCCCTTATCACACTCATTCTCTGACCAGAAAAAAGTGAAAGGTTCACTATATCATTAGTAGTTTTATGTTGGTTTCAGAACGTCAAATGGGACGTCAGTTTATAATAAAAGTGCAAATAAATCTATCCATCATCCACTGGACAATCGGACATGTTGATTTATTAGTTTCAGTAGTGTATAGAGTAGTTTTTTTAGGAAAAATAATCTGTATTAAAAAATACATATTACTAAAAACTAAACAGGTTCCCTTCTAGCTATATATACATTGCTTTTATTCCACCACCTTCCTTAGTAGTAGTTAAGTAGTGCAAAAGTATTTGAAACTCTAAGTTACATTTTTTAGTAAACCTAATAATGAACAAATATAAAAAAGTCATACAAACCACAGACATAAGTGGCGTTCTATCCAATTTGTAAAAGTAATTAAAATGTGTATCTATGTTTTCTGTGAAAATAATATATTTGTACCGTTAAATTAAAACCTTGTAGATACATAAGAGTAACAACTAATATAGCAAAATGCGTTTATTAGTAGACTTAAAACATTCAAAAAATAAAATATGTTATATAATCCCATGTCAAAATGAGGATTACATTTTCCTTCTATTAGCTAAAAGCTTATTTAAGATACATTTCAATAAACTCATGATGTGTTGCTTCTCCAACTGCAACTGCATCATCAATTAAATATTACAGCTCCTTTCTCATTCATAGACGTTTCCTGCATAGTACAGCCCATGTTAGTGGCCAGTTAAAATGGATAAGTAACTTGACCCTACTTGTTTAAGACCACAAAAATATGGAATCAAGTTTACGTTTAGAAAAACAGCGTTTCATTATGCAGGACAAATCAACAAATTAGTATAGTAGTGTTAAAAGTGTGAATACAGGGTGACTTGGACTTCCCCATACTTATTTTAGCAGCTTTGTTTATGATTGAATACTATCTTTTTTGACAAATATAAATGAGTCACATTTTGTTTACGCGTGTAGAGTTAAGGTAGGTAATAAGAGGTTCAAGATAGACAAAAGGTCGTTAAGGTTAGTTGTAAAATAGCATCCTCGTAATTAGGTATTCGCAGAAATAAATGTACCGTCTGTAGGTTTCTAATTTACCGATAGGCTAACGGCTACAGGGAAGAATAATATTTTGAAGTGACTGTTTTTTTATCCATAAAGGAATATCCTTTTCTGGTTGACAGTAAATTGTTAAAATTCTAACAAGAAAACAATAAGATGAATATCAATGACCGCTACTTTGTGCTGCAGAGAACAGTACATGATTCATATCTGAATAATTCAAAGCAACTGCATGTAACTATAATTCATTGCTTGTTGACATCAACTAGTTAACCTGAACTTGGAGAGTTCCGTAGATATTTAGCACCTCAAGGAAGAATGCACCTGAAACCTGAACACCACGTTAGTTTGCCTTGTGTGCTAAAATTAATTTATGGTCAGGAACATTTTGAGTTCTTGGAAATAATAATAACCAACACGGGTTCCGGGGTTTTCGAGGCTTTAAAGTTTCAATACTGTTGAGAAAAAGGGGCTTTCTATTTCATAAACATTTAGGGATTTTACGGGGATTTATACGAAGGAAA
Source organism: Hydroisotoma schaefferi (assembly GCA_034682405.1). Lineage (NCBI taxonomy): Eukaryota > Metazoa > Arthropoda > Collembola > Entomobryomorpha > Isotomidae > Hydroisotoma > Hydroisotoma schaefferi. Next base: position 20,291 of record JAQFZX010000810.1, read on the forward strand.
GTCAGGTTTTGGACTTTACTGTCTATGAAATTATTTAAAGAGCATATCAAATCCGAAATCAAAGACTGACAGCTGTCTTCAAACTTAAAAAAACACCTTTTACTTTAATTTTAAACCCTTAAAATCCCTACAAAGGAGTTCCCTATCAAGAGGTGAATTAAATAAGCCAGTTGCAAAGGTCATGTACCCTCGCACTTTCGGCAAGATAAATGACACTGGAATATCAAATTATGCAGTGACGGTGTATCATACAAAGCATAAAGATAATCACGGAAATCCTGCTCTAACTTACTTATAACTTTTGCTTAAGCCTATTATGCAATTTTACGAACAGATGCAGAATCATCCCTCTCATTATTTCATCCGATAACTAACCTAAAAGAACTGCATATAAAACTTTGTACCAAAGGAACCTAAACGGTTTTTTAAATAAAGACTGGTTATAATAATATTTTAGAAGGGATTTTACAATCTGTTTCTCATTGTTAGTGATCGTGTTGATCGTGCCAGAAGCCCGCATTTGAGCGAAAGCTATGCAAACGAACTAAGAACTTTGGTTTAGTATCTTGACCTAGCCATACGTAAACTTTAGCATGAAATAATGCCATTCAACAATGTCAGGTATCTACTATAGTCCTACTAATCTATCAGTTACAGTCTTAACAAGGACATAAATTAATCTCCCGAGACATTTTTGCATAAGTATTTGGTTAATCAAGTCAAGGGTTAAACTGGGAGCAGAGAGGTTCAACAAAACGCTGTCAGTCTCAGTACAGTAAAAATACTTAACTGTAGCAGTATTGTTGGTTGCCTGGTTAAAGTAAATGAATGAACCAATCTACTGCAACTGCAACATCAGTTATTCTTAAAAATAATCACGCGAATTTATTCATTTTGGCAGATGACATCCATTTCTCTGAATTGACAAAGGGCTGCTTTGTTCCTGTAGCAATAAAGTTATCAACCTGCCAAAGCTTTTGACCAGAACTGCACAGTAGACAGTAAATAATTCAGTTATGAATGAATGGATTTAGCCATAAAGGTATGAATTGACGGGTAAAATTCTAAATCACAGACTTCTACTCATTGAAACCTATTATTATTAACTCGTATCGTAGAATAAACATAAGCAAAAAGCATCCCGCAGAGTCTAGACTAACTCAAGCGTGCTTAACTTCTTAAAGGTCAAGATCACGGTGAGGATGACTAGATTGATTATTAGTTCTTATGCAAGGGTATCTTATAAAATCCTTATGAATTTTTACGATTAAGTTTTATCAGATCCTGGATTTAATCCGATTATGTCGAGATTCCTACGTTTGACAGGGATATGGTTTTTGATGGACACATCAATACTTGTGAGGATTTATTATGGATTTATAACAATTATAGCTTGCATATTTATATTAACTGGCATTTTCGTAAAATTTAATCCGGCTCAGGACAACTCTCTCTCGATTTGGGATCAAACCTCAAAATCCTCGTCTTGATACCTCAGCTAAGTAATTTATACCGACTGACGTTTACCATTCCGAAGTAATGTTGTTGTTTTTATGGCGATAGTTGTTGATCCAATAATTTAGATCCCGTGTTGATTTGGTTTAAGTCACTACGACTAGTATTACATAGCATTATAGTTATTTGTATGCAGAAAAATTAAATGATTATCCAAGGCAAGATGAGAAACTAAGTTAGCTACAAGATACAATTCTATTAAAAAGGTATAAAGAAGGCTGTTCTGCTCTGCTATACATAAATAATTACCTACGCCTCGAGTCAGACTGGTTTTAGTTATTTATTTTTACTTTTGATTATTAGATTGTGAGAAGGAAAGTAAAACTCGAATTAAGTTCTAAGCTCTTGTTTTCCGATTTTTATAATGAGGGCCAGATTATGACTTTTTCCTTCTATAAGACTTTAAAATTGAACTGAAGGATATCTCTACTTATTGGAAGTTAGCGATTTAATTCTACGCTACAACTACTGCACGATGCACGGCATCTTGTTTACCTCTTTTTCTGCCAACTACTGCTAAATCCACGGGTATGTATGTAATTATGCTCTGGTTTATATAGAAAAAAAAATCTTGGTTCGTTTTAATCGGATCAAAAAGCAAAAGCAAGTTGTGTTTTTGTGTGAGAAAGGAAAAGTTGGAGTTAGTTGTCTATATTGGCATTATGGTCTTTAGGAGAGTGCCGTGCGGTGCCTGAATTTGCATTAACTCAAAATTCATGACCACAACGTCAATCAAGAGTAAACATGGAGATATTCGCCTCGAACTAGTTAATAATGACGGGTCCATGGTATAATTTATAAGGCCTTTCATAGCAGATTGGCTGGTGGGCTTGAAATGCAGTCACAGTACGTAAAAATAAAAGTTAAAGAAACCGATGGGGATTCAGGTATTTTATGTTTTATTACGGAGGTAAGAAAAAATCCTGGGTTAAGCTTAAGGTAGATCAGACTAAGTTGACTAGAAACCCAACACCTTTCTACCTACCTACGCAAAATTTGCGTAAAGTAAAGGTCAACAACAGTGAACTGCAACTGTTGTGGCGACAAGAAGAATGAACGGTACGTGGATGATCTTTTAGCTCCAAGCTAGAGAGCAATTATAATCAGTCAGTATTAGTTAGAAGTTAATCAGTCTTAATCAATTCGGTGTTAGGTACATTTATCTCGAATCGGGATTTTGCTAAAGGAAAGGATCTAAAGTAATTGGCATTTCTTTGGAAAATCCTAAACTCTTTTAGAGTTATGTTAGGAGCAATTAGCAGTAATGAAATGAAACTCCGGATGAGTGAAGAATGAAAGCTCATCTAATCATCACAAACCTTTGAAGTTAATTCAACTTTGAATTATTAGATATGAAAATGATTTATTTGTAGTTTTTAGCAGATTGTGTAAGGTTGAACGCTACTTCAGTTTAAACAGTACAGCTTTGTATATTTAAGTACAGTAGATGCAAATTTACGTTGATGAATGATAACCTACGTCAATTCCATGTGTATCATTTACAAACAATAGTTTTTTCGTTTACTTTCCGCGTAAAAATATTACAGAAAGGACAATGCCACAGATTAAGATTTTGATAATTCACAAGGTTTCATTGCCTTCTAGCTTTGTGGGTTTGTTGTATCTCTGTCTCTCTGTGTACTGTATTAGTTTGCGTTGAAAGTTCACCTGACTGGAATTCTAGCATGCATATTAATAATTAAATTACAGGAAACAGTTAGCTCATTGCATTATTATGATAAGTGCATCGTCCTAAATTAATAGTTAACACCAAAAATAAATACCCTGGCTGTCTATCTGTCTCTGGTGAGCAATTAGTCATTAGTATTTCCATACTTGACCGTTACATGAAACAGCTACTCGACTCGGGCCAAACCTAACAGTGTATTTTTTTACTATAATGAATTTAACTCCATGCGGAATTGGTTTACAGGAGACTTCAAAAACCTTAATTTGATTAGGAAATTCCATACCCATTCATCTTCACTTCACCTAACTATAGTTATCTACCTAATTTATGTCCAACGATTTTACAAACTGCCATTCATCATCGAGGTTTAGCTAAAGTATGCAGGATTCTACTACTTTGCTATAAACTCGTTGTCAGTTGTGTTAAGTTATGATAAGTATTTAGGATTTAATAATTATGTGGTTGAGCATGGCACAGAATAAATTTTCATTGTTGTGCATAAAACATGCATACATAGTTCTGCAGGAAGGACGGAAGGTAAGGCAAGGTGTGAAGTCATTGTCAAGGTGTCAATATTACTGTCAGTTTAGCGAAGGGAATAAATCAACGGGAAAAGCGTTAGCCAGTCACTTAATTTTGCTACTACTTTTTATAACTTTAACAAGACGCATGAGAAGCTGTCAGATTAAAATCTGTCTATGAGTATTTTGAACCCTGATCTTTACCCAGGGAAACTGATACAAGATTTTGAACACGTAAAATACTAATTGACTGAGTTTCAGTATGCAGCAATGCTTCAAACTTGCATGGATCTATCGGCAAATATACGTACGTAAGTCATCCATCATTGTCTGTCAGTCAACTTGCTTTGCTAGAGATCACACCCGACTAAACAGAATAATTGACAATACTGACATTTGACATTTGAACACCTCCAAAAGAGTGAGAAGATCTCGAGGATGATAATAAATAGGATTGATAGGAGTGTCATTCACTAAAAAGGAAACTGATCTGGATTTGTTCTTCTAATTGTCACATTTGTAACAGGAACAGGTAGTGTAAGTGCCTAATCTTGTTAAAGCTTTTAAGCCTACTCATCGGTAATAATTGGGTGGAATCAGTAGAGGTGTGAAAATTAATTTAAATCAGCGATCCGAAAAGACGACAGGAGTTTGCAGACGTAATTAAATTAGATTAAAGTATTCAAGAATTGTGGCTACTGGAAACTTCAGAGATGTTGGACTGCGATGATATTACAATGCTTTACTTTCCATACAGGAAGGATATGACATTTTCTATACAGATTTAGTTTGTATTATACAAACAACCTTTATCTTACTATTCAAACCTAGTCAAATAATCTAGATGACCTATGACTAGGACTCATATGAACAAGGCAGTCTTGGTGCATTTATCACAAACTTCACGCTTTGTTTAATGACAAGACAGATCATTCGTTAAAGTGATTATGCAATTTTTTGTGCAATCCAACTACAAATAAGTTATTTTACAATAGGAGGTTGCTTTTATGGTAGCAGCCCGGGTAGTGTACCAATTAAAATGTTGTTTTATGACCCTATCCTAATCTTCGCACTCCCTTTCATTTCTTGCTTTCTTAGGGTATGACAATGTCATTTCATGACCACTGGTTACAGTTAGTCATGATTTAGTTTTAGATCGCTAGTTTTATTAGGAAATAAAAAAGTTGTGAGAATAATCGCTAAGCATGGTTAAAAAGTTGTCTTTTATGTGAAACTGTAATACGTAAGAATTGGTCTCGATTTCAGGCTTTAAATGAATTCTGGAGTATCTTTTTATACCCAACTTTTACAGATCGATGGAAGCAAAGCAAGTTGAGTACTTAGCTCTTACCAATACAATTAATCTCAATCTGTGCATTTCACTGAATTAATATATTACTTTTTTTTATCTTACCCATGATTAAGACACCCTTGGCACCGGTGGTGGCAGACGCTTCCTCTCAACCAGAACTTTCTTCCTCTGCAGAAATCTGTCTCAAATTCTAAATGCGCTGTCCTCAATTAATGAGTTATTGGAATTAATTACACAAAATCCCTAAAATCTATTCGTATTTAAAAGCTATTTACTATTCACCGGACACGATAACAAATCTCCCCTAATCCTACTTACTTTACTAGCGTTGCAAAAATGAGTTAAATAAAATCCTTTGTTTCTACAAATCTCAAGCTTCCCTTTCTAAGTACAACTTGTAAAATTAATCGACTCTCTTGGAATGCGAACGGTCAAATCAAGTTGCCCGTTTCAGTAGACTAACTGGTGGAATTGGGTTCATTGCTAAAAGTATATATAAATAAAATAAAGAGGTAGAAAAAGATGTACCTACTTTTTACTTACTTTGTATATTACCAAAGTATCTACGTAACATGGACCCTGTTCAATAATAAAAATAAGTGAACTCATCTTCATCATCGAGTTAAAAACATTGCATATCATAGCATACTATTCTATAACTAATAGCGTAACATCTTCTAAGCAATCTTATGATAAACAACAAGTTTAAAGTTGAGCTTGGCCCACGTTAAGCTAGTATGAAAAAAGTTTTTGCAATAGCGAACTTATTCGCGAATTCTCCTACACGGGAGAAAGAGAAACAGGGCAGAATCTGCATCTAGTAGTAGGAATAATACCAATATAAAGAAGGACTAAGGATAATAATGCTGCAGCAATTTTGGCATAATACAATACAATACTAGATTTTTGCACAAGGAAGCTTATCTTTGATGATATTCGCACAAGTAGTGAAATCATATCAGAGACACGGACGGACGGAGGATTCAATTCCATGTATTATGGTGAATCTTGCTAATAATCCTCCTATTGTCGTTTTCAATGGAATGGTCTATGAGGTAATCGGAATACACAGAAGTGTATGGGATAGATACGGAGGAACTTTAAGCTGAGGAAGATCATCTTCATCTTCGTGTGTTGGAGATGAAGATGAGGCTTCTGGCGTGTTAGATGAAGTTTGAGTTGAAGTCATCAAAAGAAGTTAGTCAGTAAGACTAAGACGATGATGATGATGACGAGGGTCAGTTTTCTGTTCCTTATTTTGTTACTTTGTAACTTTTGCACAGAAGTAAAGCGGCGATGGCTGAGTGCTGAAATTCGTTTGCTGTGGAATTTTTCTAAAATACCTAACTTACCGGTATTTAGCTGAGAAAGAGTTGCATTCTATTATTGATAGTTTTTGCTTGCTAGTTTCTGTATCAGTATCCGATTTAGTTGGAAGTTGATCGTACAGAACAGCGGAAAGATGAAGATATTTCTCTTTAGTAAGAGATATTGTTTTTTAATTAAAGTAAGCCGATAAAATTGCCTTGAAAGGAATAGAAATAGATAAGTACTTAATTGCGATTCTTGAAATGAATGGGACTCTTTGGCTCTGGGACTGGGATGGGAGTTTGGACTTATTGAAACAGAGCATGATGCATTTGATTTTAATGCACCTGAATTTAATCAGTCGATTTTCTTCCATTACAACAGATACATCTATCATAGAATCAAGCGATAACATAATATTGAAATGGTTTTTTTTGTGACTTTATTATCAATTAAATTTCATAATATCCATTTTTCATATGAAGTTAAAGCACACGAACTTATAGATCTTTGCGCCCAGTAGTGGACCCTGTAATTTCCAAGCTAAGCCAAGTAGTGACTTCGAAAAGTGAAATAACAAAAGTAATAAAAAAGAAAGAGTTGAATTTAGAAATTTTGCGAAAATTGGTCAGGTTTTCTTTCTTAAAACAGTCCTAGATCACGATCCAGAAAAAAGTATCAAAAATGACTCAATCCAGAGGGTTTTTTGTTTTTAAAACAGTACCAATAAAAGCTTAAACGTGTAGATTTAGATCTTCATCTCGTTCTTCCTTTCATCACCATATCAAAATCAAAAGTCTAATAAGTTGAATATTCACTTTTAAGCAGCCTAGTCATATAGCGCAATGCAGTACCAACCATATTGTTATTATGCTTCGATGTGAGAGTGAGATTCATGTTGACAATGACATTGACACTGGATCAGGATCATGACTAAAATGATGATGATTTTTCCATAATCATCATCGGCTTTGATATAATCTCACTCTCTTCATCTTCACCCGTCGATTAAATTGGTTTCATACTATTGATAAACTTAGCAGTATTTCAGTATCCAGTGTATACGTAGTCCTACTACGATTAAATATAGGATATATAGTAGTTTAGTCTGGTAAAGAGCAGGGATATCACTTTGATTAGAGTGAGTGGTGCACATTATAATATTTAATTTTTTTCATTATTACCTATTGTTCTTTGCTGATTTGATAATAGAGAAACTTGACTTCGCCATTTGATGTAGATGGACTACTAGGAATTCTTTTTTCAGTATATGACATGGATCGGTATCATTTCTAACTATAGGGATGTTGATCAATAATAATGGCAGGATTGATGACTAAATATCATGGATAAAGTTTATTTATTATTCACAAACGCAAGTTTTATTTGCTTGGTGATAATTTGCTTGTTTTGATCAACTAAATCTAGAAGGATGCTAAACTGAATGAAAATTGAAAACACATTGTTTTATTATATTATTGAGAAATGATTGATCTATCATGGTCAAGTTCATGGTTAGCTTGTGTTATGGATCATGGATTAGGTCAGAATAGACTTGAAAAGGTGAACTACAAAACAGAAATGAAGATGAGTAATTGAATTGCGGAAAAAACTCATTAAGCTTTTAAAACTGAGACAATACTACCAAAGAGCAGAGGATTCATAATTTCTTTCTAAGTGTTTGTGTAGGCGATCAAAATAAATCATTAAAAGTTGGTTTACGCGTACATAGTGAATGCTGTAGTTATGCATCAAATGTATGTTAATAACGTATTTTGAGCTGATCAAGTCTAGATAATAAATTAGGGTGATTTAGCCTTGAAATTAGGGTAAGAAACAAGTGCGACATAAAGTTAACTAGAATTCATACGTTGCACAGACAGGCATAAAGCTAGACAACAAGTTGTAGAAAAGTAATCAATTCCTAAGAAATGAAATCAGGCTGAGACGAGAACTTGTTGATTTATGCATATTTACGGAAAATAAAGTTGTTTTATTCTGCACACTGATGGTGAGATCACAACAAGAACAACAAGGGACTTTTTTCTAGATCAAGTAAAGACTCTGTAGCGTGTAAGAGTTGTGGATTAATATTATAATATAAGGGATTTTTTTACAAGATTTTAATGCTAAATAAGAGAAGAAGACACAAAGTTCCAGAGATAGAAATCTTGAAGATCAACTTTTTTCGTAGGCTGATTCATTAAGGAAGATGCTCCATGGAACGATAATATTAATACCGTCGAAGTCGACAGACTATAATGTAGCTGCAAAAATCGTGCCAAATACAATAAAATTAAACGTCTTTTTTTCTCTGGATAACTTCAATTCAAGTAATTGAAGGGTAACTTATGCGCTTGTGAAATTAAGTCAAACATTTCCAGCAATTTGCATACAAGCTGTCCTAAGCTCACAGCAGGAGGCTTGAAGACTCGAATGGGATCAAATAAAGATCAACTTATTTAAGCGTACACCAATGCAGCATACAATCCCACAAGTCCGATAAGTCTACGGCGAATTAGTAAAAATGAGACTAAAAACGAAACAGCAAGGTGCGTGAAGGTCCTTGACAATTGATTAGACTTGTAATAAATGTTTCTTAATCAATTTTACCAGCAACGACCCACCTCTTATCGTCACAAATGATTAACTTGTAATAAAAATAATAATTCATTTGATTTTATGCCTGGAATTGAAGGATCGGTGTAGTCTTATATTATTGCATTCGTTATTGGTAAAGGAACAAGGCCTTGTCTTGATGAAGTATGGCAAAGTTTATTGATTTTTATCGAATAAAGTGTATTTAAATGCAAAAAATTCCATTCGATAAGCCAATTTTTGGGAAATTTTGCCATTCAGAATAGTTAATTTTGTGTATAATTTTGTGAAATTTGGAACTTGCAATAGCTCACTATAATGTATTATCGATTGAAGCATTCAATAGTAATGATTTTTGTGGAAGACTTTGAGGGTATCTATGCTTGAAATGGTGGTAACAACAATTTTGTACAAACGGTCAAACGGAGTCAATCTTCTGGTCTTCAAACTTTTTCAAACTTTACAAAATTTTGTCAAATCCTAATTCAGTTACTGGAACTTGTTTGCAACTTTACTCATAATAACGTGCCTAATTTGCATTTTGATTGCATTCTAAGCTCACGAAGAGGACTCACAAGTCCTGTAGGGATTTTTACTAAACAATTTCTCGTTCATACTCATGGCTCATTGCAATTGCAATATACTCTCGCATCGTATTACACCGTCACATTCATCATCTTCCTAAGCCGAATAATAATAAACATAATTATTGTAGCTTAGTTAGTAGTACCGCAGCAGATTGTAGTAAATTCATAATGTAGGATTAACTGCAGTCGGCAGTGGTAAATGTGTTTTCATTTTTCACATAAAACATAAAAGTAATCATCTTAATGAACTTTAATATGCGGATGTGTGCTACAGTTGAGCCTTGAATTAAAAATTGTAATTTGCAAGCGACTCTCCTATGTAAGCACAAATCGTTGCTAAAAGTGCAAGTAAAGTTAATAGGTTTCATGTTAAAGGTTTGTATGTTAGTGATATCCAAGTAAAAGAAGGTTCAAAGTGTGACACAAATGTCAAGGCCGCTATTTATTTATTTTTGCAATAAAAACGTGTGTCTCTCTCGATTAGTAGGGTTTTTCATCGGTCATAGGAATATCATCATTTAGCATTGTAATTCTTTATACTCAAGATCAATTGTTTTTTTCATTTCTCATCATCGGCTATAAAAAAAAGAGTTTATTATAATTGAAAACACTTCTCTTCACCGGAAACACGAAGAAAGATGACCAGTGGTTTTTTAAGGAGCTTTGTAACGGTTTGATATGATAATGAACCGTGGATGTAATACACTTCGTCATCATCATTAAAATTATTATGAACACAACAAATAATAATTACAAATTACTCAAAAACATATAACACACTTCCCATTCCATGAAATTATTATGTTTATTATTCTTCAGTCTATAATTTTTCAATCTTGAATGGAAATTAGTAGACAATTTAATATTCATCGTGTGGATTCACCATTTATCTGTATTATTTTAGCAAATAATAATATAAATAAAGCCCTTCCCTTTGTTAATATAGGAAAAGGAATGATTTTTTAAAGAAAATTCTCTACGAGACAGACAATTCTGGAGGTGCAGCTCATGCAGTAGCTCAGTTTATTTCAAGAAATAAACTGCTTGAATAAAGCATAAAATAAAACGAGTTTTACAAGTGATCAAGAGTAAAATTAGGCCCACTAATAATTACCTAAAGAGCTAATACAAAAATGTAAAAAATCATGTTGGGAGAGCTTCTGTATAGTCGATAATGTGCTGATCTCATGATTATGACTCATTAATCGTAGTTTTCAAAAACCAATTCACCTTGATTTATTTTTTAAACTGTTGCAAGAGTGGGCTCAGCTTACTGCAGAGCTTTCTACTTTTTAGATGACCTAAAGTTGTAGCATTCCAAGGATAACTTCACTTACTTTTTCCTACTTGCTTTACTGGAAATGGAACTTTACCTTTTTGTTGAGTGAGTTGAATACAAATCCTGGACAACGGACTATAAAGCTATGAGTCAAGTAGATAATTATAAGGCATAGAATTATAATGTGGCATGTAAGAAAAATCGGTTAATTGAAAAAGAAGATGCTTAAGATAAAAATCTTGCTAAATGAATGGTCCGGCTACTGGAGATACATCACTTATTGTTCTTTCTAATACGAAATTGTAATGCTGGATCCATGAAATCATTAACAAGTTGGAACACTTTGGCGTTTGATTTCAAGGTGTTTCATCAGGATTCTGAAGTCTCAAGCACCTACGCAGCTCTTGGTACTTCAACTTAAGTTGACTTTGATTTCTGTCACGATAAGTGAATTCTTACTTCAGCTTTTATGTCTAGTCTTTCTTACTATTTCTAAAATGTATTCCTGTTAGGAGGATGGATTATATAGGATAAGGATGAATGAAAGGTGTCATTTTTTAAATATAGCTTTTTGGCCATTCTTCAATACTTTTGAGTGACAGAAATTAGTTTACAAGGTTTGCATTCGTTGATAAAAGATTATCACTTTCCACTCGAAGAATAAGAGTTTTTTTTGGGTGAAGCTTTTGCTTTTATTTTAAAATCTCTAATGACTATTCAGTCGGCTTCTAATTTCTAGAATTTAAACCAATGACTCCGGTTCTTTAAAATTAGGGTCCAATTTAATTGCCGAGACAAACCGTGATGTAACTGTTTACTTACATGACATAATGACGTATTAACTGGATCCTGGATAGACTCCGAGGCTGAGGTCATACCGTCATAACATAAATGTTCATCGCGTCATCATAAACAAACGATTATAATCATCATCCATCAGCAGGGTTTCTGACATTATATTCAAAAACTCATTACCCATTAGGCCGAAGTGTACTATCCCGAAAGCTTACTCATGGAAAGCAAAAAAAACTTCATGATAAATGATAATCCTCCATCGGATGACTAACAAAATTATTTTATCGTGATTTCTGTATCCAGGTCCATAAAGTGAATCTTCTCTAGATAGAAAACCTGACATCATTATTAATTAAATCAGAGAAAACACATGTTAATATATTCTACTCTCGATAAAAATCACTGCAATCATCAATAAAAATACCTGTTTTCATGTGCTTCTTTTATTCTAAATGTTCCAAAACTTACGCACGCTAAGTAATTACCACTTTATAATTGTGCTTGTAAAAAGGGCATCAATAAATTGCGGACATGGATTCTGAATAATGTCAGGCGGTTTGAGAACACCATTTTTGTCCGTAACCTGTCAATTAATCTATTTAGTAAGCCTCGCAGAAATCGCTTATCAGAATTTTATACAAGCAGACTCTATACTCTCACTACATGAAGACGTCTCCTTTTTACCCTACCTTCAGATTTTTTCAGGTATTTTGTTACATACAAGCTTCCTCCATACTATTTCGCAATAACTTTAACCTACAGCAGCCATCAGATTAATTATAAAGTCCATTAAGTAATGACCTTTTCATTTGAGCTTAGTTGTATAGTACATCAAACCGCAAGAGTTAAATACACTGGTTATGTATGCATCTCTACCAAATACGTACGTGCCCGGTTGTCCGACTGTCAAATTGAAACTGAAACTGAATTTAAATAGGATAAACCAACATAAAAAACTCATTTCTCTCTCTCTCAGAGGTATACCCAAATTAAAGTCATTTACCGTTCTATTTGCTTGCTTGCATGTCATAATAATGCTGTTTGTACTTTTGACAAAAAATTAATTCACCACCCTTGCCAAAAATTTGCAGAGTTACAACTTCAGCCTTCATTCCTCACAACTTGTAATTGTGCATAAAGGAATGAAGTAAATCTACAATACAATAACCCTAAAAGTTAAACTACATCCTAACCTGCCTAGCTGTTGTATCTTAAAGGAAAGATAAAAACATTTTAATTTGCTGCTTGATCCTGTGTCTATCTCTGCTATAACGATAATTGATGATACGATAGGATAAGAAAGTAAAGGTTTATGTAACTAAAGAGAGTTAGAGAATACTTAATTAATATTTATCTTATTACTGGCTAATGGGACATGGTCATTAATCTATCTACAACTTCAGGAGGGTGTCTAAAGGTGTGGGGTTTTATACCCGAGAACTGAAATAATAAGGGAACTGCTTCCGGTGCTAAATTAAATGATTTTATACTGAGAAATAATAGATTTTAGTGAATTTCATCTATGCTTGCTGTAATCAATCAAGTTAACAACGAGCTTCTCAAATTACATCTCTGTTACACTTTCGAATTTGCGTTTTCAATCTCATACTTACATCTTATTTTAAAAAACTACCAGATAAATAATGATACCTCAAATTCTACCGAAATAACCTTAAATATTTTCAACCTGTTCACAAATTAAGAATAAGGTTCGATTAATTATAAGGACAATTTATTGAAAAAACCAGCAAGTAAAGCTCAGATCGAAAAAAAATTCAGCATAAAAATATGAGCTATTTGATGCGTCAAAAGTAAAAACAGCGTTCTTCCCCAAAAACACGGGACCATCATCACCCCTACTCAATTTATTCCATTATATGATGATATGCAAGTTAGTAACAGTAACTACACTCTATTAAATTACCCGAAAGCTACAGGTTGAGACTAACTGAAAGCTAAACAATAACCTTACAAGATTTAGCTGTGTTTAAGTTGACAAATGTGAATAGGAGTAACCCCAGTTGACCTTTTTGTCGGATGGTCCCATCTCCATATGAAAGGGTGAATACAAACTAAATACAATAAAGCTATAAGTCTGCCCAAGAACTCATCCACTAGCTACAGGATACAATAAAAAGGCTGACCATCCGCATACCAGAACTGAAAGGAATATGCATGCTAAAAAACACAAACTCTTATGTAGATAACCGAGTAGATTAAATGCAACCCGGTATTGGGATTGGGACTGTGAAGAGCCTGCCTTATTTATTATGAAGTTAAGTAGGCCCATTAATCTTTGTTGATTGTTGACCAACGAAGAGTTTTGCAAACATTTCCAAACTAACTGAGGCAGGCAGTTAGTCACAATGCAAATTATACAACTACAATAAAGATATGATATAATCAACGATGGAGACCTCATCGTCACATTTCCTTTACTTTGAGTTCAATGGGTGGTTGTTATTGTTGAAAAACAATTAAAGTTTCTTCTCTCCGATTAGATCATTGTCTCGATATCTTGGATCTTGTCTTGAGACTTGAGATAATAATGACGATGAGCCTGATTCATTTCTGCATACTTTTCCTCAAGCGTTTTTTTACCCGTCTAGTTAATAAATTGTTTTAAATGACGAAGGACTCGTTTTGTTTTGGCTGGAATTAATTAAATTGGCAAATGGATTTCATGACTCTCGTTGTGCGGACAGTTTAACTAGAATGTTATTTTCATTCAGGGAAGAGTATTTTTTTGCTGTTGTAAACAGTAATTAAGTTTTTGTTATTTTTACCAGTGTTTGGGTAATTTATTGAAATGTTGTTACAAGGTTAGGTTAATTTGATTTATATGGATGGAGATTTTTAGGTCATTTTTGCAGAAGTATTTTGCGACTTTAGCTTTAACTTTTTGGTCTAAGGTCCCGTTTTTATGGGTTGATATCATACACAGATGTATTTTGGGATACAACTCTCCGTGAAAGCTAAGCTTGAACTTTTAATTTAAGCTCAAAGCTAAACTGTAATTAAAATGGAAACCCTTGAAAACTACTTCCAGTATTCATTGCATTGTTTAATTGCAATTAAATTTACTAGCTCAAGTTTGCTAATCCATCATCTTATTTTCTTATCGTAAATTCGAGTTCAAAAATCTCGAATCTCATCAATCACCTTATTTTTAAGAACCAACTACCGTAGCGTGAAGTATGTAATGTTAGCTTGAACTATAGCAAACCCTGCAGGGAATTGACTTTCGGATGCCCAATTAAAAAAATTATTTACAACACGAGTTTTCTTCTCCTGTGCAATTATTCATTTTTTGATTTCAAGACATTTTATTCATATAGACAGTCAACAACACCTTGCTTTAATGTGTAGTTCAATATGGATAGACAATAGACAAGTGTAGTAGTACGGAGGGTGAGGATGTTTTAGTTTACATTTCTGTTACAAATTGTTCTTCTGAGTAGTATAGCATCGTACAGTACAAGTATTTTAGAGCGATAAATTACGAATGACAATGGCAATGAAACAGAGACTAAACAAGAAAAAGAAGGTATTTGATCTCGGGTCTCACACCCAATCCGTCTTAGGATTGATTGCTAGTCTATCCGATGTTTTTAATAGTACTTGTTGTTTTAAAAAGATTGTTCTCTAAGTGTGCATACTGAATTGTTTCTGGTAACTTTTGTACTGAACTAACACAAGAAGACAATGGAGATTACATAGACAAAGAAGGACTTATGGAAAGAATGATAGGAGGATCTTGAATATTTTAGGAGCTTTAAAGTAGCTTTAATGTCAATGCACAGCACTGAATCCTAATCCATAAATCGACGTGGTTTATTTCTAAAGAAATTAAGACAGGTTGACTTTTACTGTGAAGAAATGGCAGGACTGCATGAGCTAAAGCTACAGTGAGGCTATTGTGATTAAAAGTCTAAAAATCTAAACAATGTCCATAACTTTATAATTATATAGTCTATACGGGTTTACTTCGTTGCTTACTCTTAAACTTAATTAGACTTGCTAGCAAAACACTGCTTTTAAAGTTTACAAAATACAAGTTTAAATAACTACGAGAGAGGAAACTCTACGTTTGTTATAATAAAATCTCAAGAAATCACAACCACGATACGCAATCTTATCTGGAACTTAATTAATTAATAGTAAGGAAGAAAGAGGTATAAAAGTTGGCAGGAAATAAGGAATTCTTAGGTTTACAGGATTTCGCAAGTCTATGTCCGGCCGTGGTCCATACCCATAATCACTGAATCTTATTTTAGTTATTTACCCAGTTTATAGCTAAATACATGGCATATGACGTAACGCTTATTATGATAACAATTACTTAATGAACATTATCATAGGTACGTACAAATGGTTCCGATAAACAGGTAAGTAGTTCACTTGTACTAACCTAAGGCTTTTACTACAATACACTAATCTAAATTGACTCATCCGTTTTGTGATTTTTAATTGGAAATGGTAAGCCGGCCGGAGGCTGAAAGTGAAATGCCTGTTGAGGAAACAGACGCTGTAATTTTTAATAGAATTGCAGCATTTAAACGGATTTATTCCTCATTTCTATTTCCATTTACGAACTTTGCTAACTTTCAACTCAAAAGAAATTTAACCAAAAAAATGCAGACGACATTGTTTTTCCAAAATGCCGATTACTGAAGAGACGGTTGGAAATATACTATTCCTCATTATCCAGATGGAAAGTGTGTATTCGGCCAAAAATGCAGATAGAAGGTCGATGGTCATAAACCGATTAAAGTTGTCCATACGGAGGTGGGGGTGTTTCCGCCCTGTCAGCCTCATCTTTACCCTTTCTCTGTCTTTTTCTCCTGGGCACACCCTCCTCAGTCTCCCCCTCGGACTCCGTCTTATCTGCCCCAGCCTCTGTTTGGCAAGAACTTGAGGATATCCACGAAGATAAACCCTGCTCATGCTTGTCTAAAGAATCTTTATGGGCTACTCCAGTAGTTGATCCGCTCGTATTTGAAGTGCTTGTCATATTTGAAGAATTTTCCGGTATTGGGAGGTAGAGCGCAATATGATAAGGAGGGGGTTTTGCACAAACCCCCCTAGCTAGCAGAGCCTGACGCTCCCGATGATAAGCAAAGGGGAGGTTAGAGTTGGGGTCATAATATGCAGAATGACTAGAGTTAAGTCTAGGGGATGCGTCAGGGTCAGATAACGATGCATTTAGTCCTCCCCCAATCAACATATTTGATGAATTAATTCCAACTCCACCGTTCCCGAGGAAGTATTCTGGAGGTGCAGCCTCTAGCTCTCCTTCGGGTGTGGTTTGTGGGGGGTGCATCAGGTAGTTGTTGAATTGCCGAAGGAGATAAGCGTTTGTCCGTTTGCGGAGACAGGTTACTCCTATAAGCAACAAATCAGGCGTATTTTATTCAACAGCGTTAAACCTGATCTTAAGGTAAGCGACGTATTCGATGATAAGCGGAAGTAATTTCTCACCAGTAAAAAATAGCCCAATAGCAAACACAACAAAGATGAGTTCCGTGAGGAAGAAATAGATCGTAGCTTCAGTACGCTCGCCCGTAGGTCTTCTATCGATAAGCCATGGAGCTTCGATAAAAAACCGGGTAGCGACCGTACTTAACAGAATGAAAGCCATGAAGCAAAGGGTGAGTCCTATGCGTTTTGTACGTTTCCAAGCGGGGTCCCCACATGACTGACCACTTTCCCGAAGACTCGACACAAGTTCTGCGGGGATCGCCACCCCGTTTCTTTGCGACTGTAGGTCGGAGAGGCTTATCGGGCCTGTATGTAAGGGTGATGGGGGTGTTGGCTCTCCGCGAGATTCGGACCATCCCTGAAATATTTATTGATAAATTGAGTGATTTAATTGGTTCAAAATGGAACAAAGTAACAAAAAATCTGTTGAATTCTAAAAAATACAGCACCTGAGTCTGATTTTGATGAGGAGATCGAGCTTGTTGAAGATTATAAGGCTCATAAGTCCATCTGTTTAATGATGATCTCCGCTGATTCGGAACGTTAGAGTTGCTCCCTCCGGAGGACCGTCTTCGATTAGCAGCGTTGTGACTTTGTGACCTAGGACGGCGACCAGGAGGAGGTCCACCACTGAAACCACCTCCTATACTACCTCCTAAAACAATTTTAATAGCTGTTAATATTTTTATCAATAAATTATAAAGCTGAATTAAGTTAGGGAATGGGCTACTTTACAACATAATGCTACTCTGAACGTTACGGTTATGCTATGAATTACTTTTACTGTCAACGGTCTATTCTACCCATATTAAACAATTTCATCAGATCATGACCCATGCATCCTACTTTTACTTTAATACTCAATAACTCAACCCTATCTTTTTTTAAAAACTAAGAGCCTTCGATTAGTCGCGTGCAATTTTTTTAACTACTGTCCAGTTAGCACTGGATAAGATAAGATAAGCACAGTCATATTAATAATTCGTGACGTTAAAAATAGCATAATATCCAAGTGTCATGTTGGTCAATCCTTCTCATTCAAAGTTAAATGATACTGTGCAAGCGAGTTAGTACAGTTAAGAAAGGCACATGCCTTGAAAATAATTTCTGAGAATTCCAGCTTCATTATTTTGCTGGGGATGACCAGCCCCTTGCATCCTACACATCATCTGAGGTGGAATGACACCGCTAGTCGTGACATTAGGATCCACTTGTACTATCGGATAAGCAAAGGTTTGCACCGATGCGGGTGAGGGGGTTTGGTGATGCGCGTCTTGATACCGAATTCGGGTAAATGGGATTTGAAAACTGTTTTGGCTCAGAGAATTAGAGGATTGATGGTTGTTTAATGGAGGTAGATTATTATTATTGATGGTAGTACCAGTACCATTAGATCGGAAACCTTGGGGCTGGTGGGGTTGGTTGTGGCAATGGGGTTGGCCATGAGAATAATTGGATGATTGATGATTTGGTTGCTGATTCAGTGGTTGTGGGTAAGCCTGTTGGGGTGATGATGAAGAGCTACTTGAAGATGACTGCCGTATTAGCGGAGGTGGGTGGTGCCGTGTTGTGCCAAATGTGCGACCTGTAGGGACATGACAGAAATGGAAAGATAAGCAGAGGGAAAAAAATCCGTGCGAGTGAGTATTTCCGGAGCTGCTGAAAGAGATATACGCTTTACAGAATAAAATGTTATGCGTTTATGGCGCTTTTGGATTTTTATAGATTGAATATAGCATTAATTCCATAGACATTTAGTGCCTGATTTAAGTTAGAAAAGAGTGTTAGTAAAAAGAGAGCCACGATTAATCATTCATTAATAAGTATTTTTTCTTAGTCAGGGTTAAGACTATTTAAATTCCTTTAAGATTTTAAAATTGAAATCGTAGATCCGTTTTATATTTCAAAAGACATTTTAATATATGTACTATATGTTACTGTTTCATGAAACTGTTGTCAATTATGCCGTTAACATGCATATATGCATAATTAATGACAATACAGAAATGAAATGAAGTACAATTAAATAATTAGTAATCATGCGTATATCTTTGCCAAGTAATTTAAATCTTAAAAAGTAGCCAGCTCACTATAAAATCCTCCAGCCCCCGGCATTCGACCTCGGCCCCCACCATAATTATGGAGATTACTTGATCTCTTGTCAATCCAGAAATGCATGATTCAGTTATTCCTTTACTTCAACCTGAAGCTTAGTTAGGGTAGCGTTGCAGTATCGTACTAAATCTGTGGTACTTTCCCTAACACAATTGGTAGGTAAATTGTCACCCTTTTATCAGGATCTGCTTCACCCAACTTTATGTCATAGCCAGGTAACGGTCACTGAACAGGGTCTGGTCAAGGAACAAATTCTCTATTATCGCAAGCCCACGAAAAATTGTTTCCCTGTACTAATAGTGAATCATATTCCAATTATATTTCCCAATTTATTGTTCTAACTCCACTTCACGTTGCATTCAACTTCATTAGTTTAATCTCGTTTATCTTAATCCAATATTTCTTGCTTTACTCAATCTGCAAAAATTATCAGACGGATTTCTTTCGTAAAATTGCATAAACTCTACTAGCAATCCGAAAATGTCATTCTTTGAACATAATTCCGTCAAGCGAGGAATACCCTTATTGTAGTTAATAATTAAGTTCGCTACAACCAGCAGCCGTAAGTATTTTAGCAGATGTTTAAAAGCTTGACAGGAATTCGGTGCAAAGCTCGTAAATAAATACTTAATCAAACCACAACTCAACCCTACGCAGAAACTTGGTTGCCTACCTATTTTTACGGGTTGTATGCTTACTACATTGCGCTATGTTTTTATTTTTGACATAAAATGTAAGGTGGGTAGGTAATTGATAGTGGAACTTACTCTACTATCCTAGCCTAACTTTCGGGTATAATATAATCATAATCAGTCGGAAGATTGAAGAGATTGGGTTTGTTTGTGTGTCTTTATGACTTACTTCCGTGTGTAAGCCAGAGCGCAGTTAAAGAAAGTGTTAAATCTAGGGGAAAGTTTCTCAAGTCATGCGTTTCACCATAAACTAGCCCCGAAAAATAACCCCTTTTTAATATAATATTTCTACTAAATGTCTATATCAGAGAAGTACATAGCGGTATCATCGGCATGGGAAGGGGAAATGGTTGGGTCGGTTACCCGAAAGTATTGTCCCGTAAATACCCGGATTTCGGTATACAGTTACAAGTCACTCTTACTTTTTATCCGGGTATTTTGTTAGCTACACTAGTAGTAGATACTTGTCTCGTCAATTGGATCGTTTATTTTTGCTTGAACAACGAATTCGCAATATATAACCGGAACAACATTCAATGCTGAAAGTTATGATTTGTCATGAAATTTAGTTCAGTTATGGCATTTTTGGAATCAATTAGCATTACCCGTATAGATTATTTTTACACAGAGAAATGTTACTTCGAAACCATGCAATGCCATATATTTTTCATGACGACTACCAAAAAATTTATAAAAATAGCATCTTTAACTTCCAACCAATAAAGTTTAACAATTAAATTTGGTTTAAAGACTTTTTATGCATCAGTTTTTAAAATCAAGCAGATTTATTTATGATGACATTGACTTATATAATCTAGAATTTACTTCAAAACGATGAAGTAAAGGTTATTGAGTAGGGTCCATAAGCTGTCCGATAAGGACAGGTCCCGTAATTCTATCATTCAAGAGAAAAATGAAGGGCCGATCAATTTCAAAAGTAGACGAGGATGCGATAGGATATCCCGTGATGGCCGTTCCGGCCGCTGCAGTTGCTCCCAGTTCATTTACATCCAAATGGGACTCATGCACCATTCGGGACAATACAAGTCGACCTTGTTTGGCTGAAGGGCTTAGAAATCCAGAGAGGTCAATAAGGTCGGGGTCGAATAAGCTTATTTTGATCCCGATCTATTGTTAAAATAATAGACAACCTACATCATTTTCAATGTTAAATATGACCTAAAATATGTTTATTGAATTTGTGAATTAAGCAACAAATTAGACGGCAGTAGAGCTACAACGTATAAAATGCAAAATAGTTAGCTAGCTATAATAGCGTTTAATTAAATGACTACACAACTTGTCGTATAATTTAAAGTTTCTTAGATTCTCAATAAAACTTGCCTTTTTCAAGGTAGCTGCAGCATCATAATTAGCCTTGAGCCTGAACTTTGGAAGTTTTAGGGTCACACTTCTCTGATTATCATACAACTTGTTGGACAATGTCTCCAAAGGGAAGTTCAACATCAACGGCCGAACGGAATGGACACTCTGCCCTTCATCAGGCTTTATTATTATGAATTCAAATCGGTCGTCCTTGAAGGGTAGAGAAATCGCTGTGGATTTCAATTCTGGGAGATAACTGTAGCCAAAAGTTGCTTCAGTCCACATAAGGTCAACTGGGACCTTTCGATTGGATTCCGTTTGAAACTTTCCCTTTGCAGGAAGAAGTTTTAAAGGGTTCTCCCATTGACCGGTGAAAAATAGAGCATTTGTCAGAATCAAAGATACAGAGTTGCTGATGCTGGATTGCATTATTAGGTTTTTAATGTATCCATTGGTTAGCTGGCTTATCCAGGCATTTATTGAGGAAATAGAGCCTCCAAGATTTCCTTTGAAGTCTAAAGTTTCGATCTTTACCTTCAATTTATCACGGAGGATTTTTATGAAACGTTCATTTAGCTGAGTGGATTTGTCAATGAAGAGACCGTTTCCGATTTTATAGATGGAGGTTGGAGAGTTCTGTAGATTATGGAAAAAGCATAAGAATATGTATGTAGGATTCTCGAAAATTTTAATACGTTTCTTAACTAAAATCATCAAACTTCTATTTCTGAAGAATCGTGTATAAAAAATCTTCTTACATAGGTCGAATTGAGCTGTCTTTGAAGATTCTGCACGAGCTCCCCCTTATCAGGAGAGAACTGGAGATATTTCTGGATTTCTGCAGCAGTTTGACCTACAATTTGATGTTTGATTATAGTTTCATATTGCATAGAAAAATGCGAGATAATTAGATATGAAACTCTTATCGCTGACCTTTAGCCCCCAAGTAGACGATTGCTAGGGCAGCTCTAAGGGAAAATGGAGAAATTATGACATTTTTACTATTGCCATTTCCATCTTTTTCCTCTCCCAATCTGTTGAAAAGTTTGGACCCAAAGCCGTAAACGGGATGGCGAGACGCTTGTACCGATAAGGGTGTTACTTTAGGTTTCTGGCTAGGAAATTGTAACTGAGGCTCAGAGTTACTGAGTTTTACGACAGTTGTAATTAAAATGACAATAATCCCGAAAGAAATACACATTCCATGGCTTTTTGCCATTTTATGCAACAATGGAATAAAAATGTATGCAAAATTGGAAGCGTAGAATAAAAAGAGCCCTTCCAGAGATGAACCTAAAACTAAGAAATATTAAACAAACTTGCCTATTGTTCTTTATCTCCTTGCAAATATTTTGCAGAGCTCAATCATAAGGAAAACATCATAAATGCTTCTTCCAACAAAATAATGTAATGGCGAGTCTCAATATACAATTTATCGCATCGTTTCAGCACATCTTTCATACACGATATCCTCGTTTTTTTGGAGAATAAAGGTCCAGAAACCGGTTTGGACTTTTTGGCTTGTAGTTGCATTATTAGCGGATTGGAAAAAGCTTTAAAGTAATAATTATGTATGCAAAAGAGTTTTTTAAAGCACCTTTTCGCAGAAATCCTTTATACATTAGTACAGCTTATTAGCATACCGTCTACCGGATTGTATATTTCTTCTACACCCTTGAAAGTCTAAAAGAGCTAACTAGAAGTTATAGTTAACAAATATTAGGCTAGGCCTGCTGAAGATGCCTTACACGCTTGAATTTATATTTCATAAGCAAAAACCAATTATTAATTATTAATTATTCCTCCTGATTTTAAAAGATTATTTTATTAATTTTCATGAAACTTTACCGATCAAACGTAATGTAACGTTCATACCTACCTAAAAAACCTAAGGTTTTATTAACGCTGCCAATGCAAGGTTTTGCCAATGCAAGGTTTTGCCAATGCCAACTCCATAGAATTTGCATTGTTTATTCTTAGCCAGCTACAATCGACTGAATTGAGTGCATTTTATTTAATGCAACTTCAAAAAGCCAGATCCTATCTGCCAACTGCCAGAAGCTTTCTATGAAATTGCTATGATATCATTTAATAAGTATTTCTTGAAATAGTACGTACAATAATAGTTAAAATGATGTTTTATTGGGTTCTAAACTCCTTGTTACTCATGGAATATGTACAAAAAAATGTTTAAGCTAAAGCTAAAAACTAACTAATTAAAGCTTATTTAAGAGCCAAAGTTGGCAATTTTATATATTACGTAAGGTACGTAGTATGTCTCATGGGTGGATTAAAATGGTACGACTGCTGCTAAACATACGCGAGAAATTTGGCTAATTATGTTGTCCTCGTATTATTATAATGTTTATAATATTGGTCCAGTTAGCTTAAAACCTCTGAAGGGAAAAAATCCTAAAATTAGCGTCATCTCATCTGCCATAATAATATGGGTTAAAGTATACCAAAATGCTTTCTTACTTCTGGGTTCAATTCACAGATCAATTAATAAGTAAAGTGGAGGATTACTGTTAATTTT